>QKMX01347365.1:23547-35195 GCA_003401595.1 Venustaconcha ellipsiformis | reverse complement strand
GCTAATACATTTTTATGTCTTTGGTATGACTTGGCTAGGGTTCAAACTTGTGACATACTGCATCTGCTGTGGATGCTCTATCCACTAAGGCCACCAGAGCAGTCCATCCAAGATCAAATTATAAAAGCATATAATGAAAATTTCCTCAAAATCAGACCAGAAATACAGCCTCCAGAGTGGCAACAAGTTCAGCCTATGTGTCAATCTTGTTCATTACTGATTTAGTTGAAGATCATAATGATATAAGCATATATGCCTGATGAAATTCAAACCAGAAATTCAGCCTCCAGAGTGGGCAATCAGGTTCAAGATCACATCATTTGTTTTTATGCATCTTGCTTATTGAAGATCTGTATATATTTTCCAAGTTTTACCAAAATCAGATTACCATATTTGCCACCTTATAAGTCGATACTTTTTGACTAGGAAGTCTGGGTTTCATTTTATACCCAAAATTGACTTATATGGATTAAATCTCAATTCCTTAGGGTGAAAAAATATGATATTGGGGCTTAATATTAATTGATTAATATTCAAATCACTTCACTGTATGTCATACAAGTTTTTTAATATGTAAAAAATAAATATTTCTTTCCAAAGTAAGAAATAAGAAGAGATTGTGCATGAAAAAATATAGAATGCAATACTGATAAGGATTTTAAAATATATACATGATCATCAGTATAAATTCAAGTGCATCAGATGTAATTACACTAAAGCAGTATGTACTAGTAATATATGTTGTCTAAATATGATCATACATATGCATTTGAACAGACAAAATAGAAAATGAATAATCATGAGAAAGACATAGGTATTCTATTGTATTTTCTTCTTGCTCCTTGTGGTTAAAATTAAACATGCCCCAAAATGCAAGAGAGAAGGAGACAGAGGTTTCAGGATGACTATAATCTGTATTGTTCAGTTACCTGATGACTGCAATCTTGCTCATGTACAACTGAAATAGTGTATTTGATTATCAATTAATACCTCTCACTAAATCATTCCTTCTAGTTTTAATCATGATATCCATTGCCTCAAGAACCATAAGGCTTTGCACTTTTATTTAAATGCTAATTAAATATGCTACAGCTTGGCCAATGTAGTAGTTAGATTTATTCACCTCTGAATGTTTTTCCTGGGAAAGAATTTGCTAACTGATTTTTTTTTCCTGGGAAAAGAATCAACAAGTCAATTCTTTCCTTAGGGGATATAACTGGCTAGCCAATTCTTTCCCCCTCCAGCTGAAAGGTTCCCCATGGGAATGTGTGCCCCCACCAATTAACCTTTTAAAACCTACCATAGTAATAAAATATATATTAATATATATTAACGCCCTTTCTTCATTAAGAGGGTTTATGTTTTTATTACTTTGTCTGGATTTTATAATTATAATATAAAATGAGGAAATATAACTATTCTAAGTTCTCACTTGCAAGAAATATGATTATTCCAATCTGTCAGACTTTTATCATGTGCAAAAGTTTTAAAAAATTATTTTATTGAAATTGCTAATTAAACAGAACACAATTAGAAGTTTACAACCAATTTTTTTTTTAAGTATAGATGATCCTATTAAAGGAAAGTGTCACAAAGTGTGATTATCACAGTTGATATTATTGATCTAACCAATATTTTGGGTGTTAAAGGGATTAGGAAGGGAGGTGTCATTTGAAATACAAATACTACAAAACCCACCAGAAGTGTTGTGACAGAGTAATTATCACAGGTAATTCCAGGTGTTCCCTGCAGGAAAATGTTCTTTAATCCCATTTATAAGAGCATCTTGTGACATAAAAATCTGAATATCCTTAATGTTACTTCATCTTGACTCACAATGATGGATGACAAGTCATACATGATGAAGTATCAAATGTTAATGATGGCACCTACCCAGCAAATCTGGTTTCATTCAAAGTTCTCAATAAGAGAAAGAGTAAAACGTGCAGCAATCATATTATGACTAAAAGTTTTACTGCAGGCATTGGTTGTACTTTACTAAGATAACTGCCATGTTCTGTGAAGAAGTATCAACAGTATTTGCAAGCCTTCATTTCTGGTAGGCAATACAATAAATAATTAGTAATCTGTATTCATAATATAACATTAATGCAAAATTCTAAGTCATTCAGATAAAATGTACAGGGCCTGGGTCTATTGCTGTATTCATAATATAACATTAATGCAAAATTCTAAGTCATTCAGATAAAATGTACAGGGCCTGAGTCTATTGCCCAGAAAGCAAGATACAGTTAAATACTTCTTGCTAATTACTATAGATATATCCATACTCTATCAAAGTCAATTATTCATCATTATTCCAGGGAGTCATTAGATTTAATTAGAAGAACTGCATATTACTTGGTTAATTAACTGATCCAATCTGTAATTAAACATATATGGATTATTCCTTATTAAAGTGTAAGCTTGAATATATTTGCATTTAAAAGCATCAACTATCTTTAAACCCTGTCATCTCTCCTAGCTCTTTCTCTCTCTCTTCCCCTGTCTTACTCTTTATGTTGCTCTTTTTATCTCTGCTGTCTGTCTTCCTCTGTCTTTCTCTCTCCTCCTATCTGTCTTCCTGTCTTTTATTCTTTCTCTTCCATCTCTCTCATCCCTTCTGTCTTCCTTTCTCTTCCTCCATGTCATCTTCTCTCTATCTCCCTTTATACCATCTTCTCTCTCTCCTCTGTATTCCTTTCATCTCTCTTCCACTCTTTTTTCCTATCTTCAGCTATCTCTCTTTCCTCTAACTCTTTGCTGTCCTCCTTGTTTGTCTTTCTCTTCTTCTCACTTTCTTCCCATCTTCATATCTCCTGTTCTCTTGTCTTCTTCTCTCTTTTCCTCTTCCTCTCTCTGTCTTTGTCTTCCCCTGTCTACCTCCTATTTTCTATCTATATTCCTCTCTTCCCCTATCTTTTCCTTTTTGTCATTCTCTCTCTCTATTTCTATCTCTTACTCTTTGACATTTCCTTTCACTTGCCTTGCCCCACCCCCTTCACTTGGTCTTTTTTCACCATCTGTCTCATGTTCTCATATGTATGCTCTCTTCCTCTATTTCTTTCTCTACCTCTATTCCTCTTTCTCATCATCTCTCTCTTCTTTCTTTCTAGCACTTGTTCTTACTGTAACTCTCCCTCTTTCTTACTAATGTTTCCTCTCACCTGCCCTCCCTCCTCTCACTTGCACCCCCCTTTTCTCTCCATTTTCACAATCTGCCTCTATTGTGCTCTCATATGTATTTCCCTCTTTCTCTCTGCAGTACACACAGCACATAATTATAAATTGTAAACATTTTTTTCTTTTATTTTCAAATTAAATTGAATTGTATTTTTATTGTAACAAGTAAAAATACATGGGAGGCAACACAAAATATGACAAATGCCAGGAAGGATATCAATGGGACAAAACAAGATATAATAAAATACATCCATGATAAATGCATTATAGTGACTCATGGGCCAATACAAGCAGCACCTCCTCTGAATCCTATAACAGTTCCATTGAAAGTATGGAGTTTAGATGGAATCAATATAATTGGTCATCTTCCAATGACAGCCAATGCTAGTAAATATATTGTTGCAGCAACAGATCAAAGTTGTCTGAGGCTGAAGGCATCCCAAACAAAAATGTGGATGATGTAACAAATTTTTGATTTAATATCATATGTCGTTTTGGTCCTATGGAGTCAATCATAACTGACTGGGAAAAAAGAGTTCACAAAGAAGCTCACAGATAACCTAACAAGTTAGTTGGATACAGAACACAGGATTTCCTCTCCATAACATCCATAAAAAAACCAACTGGCAGTGTGACAATTGGACCCTGGAAGAAATGCTGTTTAAGGTAATCAATGATCCAGCAACAAATTGGGATGTCTGCTTGTCCAGTACACTGTTTGCGTAGAGTGTACAAATACCCACCAAGGTCATGTATGGTACGAATGCTCATATCATTTCTGCACCAAGCCAAAGCAGAAATTGCAAATAGTTCCCTCAAGGTGTCTTGGCAAACATTAACAAACATGGAGTTTCTGCATTGAAGCAAAACTCAAAACAATAAAAATGTACAGATCTGCCAGAAGCAAAGTTTTGATAAAATAAATCTTTTAAACCTTTCAAAAGAGAGCAGATGTTCTTATGAAGAATTCCAATAAAATAAGGTGATTTGGCTGTAAACTGGCACACAATCTGTGGTTCCTTACACAGTAAAAGATGTTCTTCAAAGGAAATTAATGGCAAGCTGCTGTTTAACATTTATCATTGTAGCCATTTGAAACTTTATAAAAAGAGACCAGCTATGACAAAAACCAGCACTACCAAATATGCTATGAATCCCAAGAAAGGAGTGAAAGAACTACTGAAAAGACACAACAAAAAACAGAAGTAATGGTAATCCACCTAATGTTCTTAAAAGACAAACAGTTAAACAAGTTAAAAGACTGCTGACAAGACTTCCAAATAGGCCACAGGTACACAAGAAAAACAAAGCCATTCATAATATCAGAAAAGTATCTGTCTACACTCCACCTACCCCAAAAAAAAGACCAAGTCAGTTGCAGGATAATGCAAGTAACCTTTCTGAAGCAATCAAAGTATAATTTACATAAGACATCCTCAGCTCCAACAAAATTGCAAACTGTACAAGGCGATGGTAATTGTATGTTTAGAGCCATAAGCTTAGCAATTTTAGGAAGTGAATAGAGCCACAAAATTTACAATAATAGTAATGTCAGGCATATGCACTCCACAATGGTTACAAAAAAAACTTATCAAGTATCTCAACAATAAATATTTACATGACAGTAATATAGAGTCTAATACTTTGTGGGCAACTGATGCCAAGATTAAACTGATGCCAAGATTAAAAGGAATTAAACAATGTGATTGTTTGATGTACTCAGCATCCCTTTCCTAGGACATTTTCACTCAGTGTATAATTTATTTACAAAACCTTGCAAATAACCATTTTAATGTAGTTTTAGCTTGATAAGAGGAAGTATTAACATTAATTAAAAGTTGCACCATGTGCTATGTAAGTGACTTGTTTTAGCTGACAGAAGAGTAAGAGCAATTCATTGTAACAACTGGAATGAGTAAAAACCAAACCAAATGCCTAATAGCTACAGGAAGTGTACATGCACTTATTGATAGAGGATAATTTTGTTTGCTGGGAATGGAGGGTTAGTTGTACCTGCAAAGAAAATATAACAGCATTCCAAATAGTCATTCTTAGGATTTACCCTAAATGGAGTCTATAAGAATATAAATATTGTAAATATTTAATATAAATTATATTATCTTTGAAACTGAAGGAGTATGGTATGTGTTTTATAGTCTCCATTGACCTATTTTTTTTATTTTTCTCTCTTTGACAATAACTGCAGCTAAATAATGGCATCAAGGTACAGAACTGCAAGAAAAACTGAACTCTCTCTCACACTGGAGAAAATTTTATTTTGATCATGAGGTACAAGAAGAAAATCGAGATGGAACACCTTTGCCTCTCTCCCTGTCTCTATCTCTCTTTTATTCAATACTAAACTGTAGAAAAAAGTTAGCACCAGTGATGCAATTTGCCAGATTGCTGGTCATCTGGAATAACATAGTCATGCCATTAAAATTCATGAAAAACCAGAAGTTACTGATGAAAAAGACAAAGGCAAGGCATTTGTCTTATACTCCATAATTGACTTGTATATGGATGAGCATAACAAATTTGCAAAATTAGAGAATTCACCTTATACACCGCATCAACTTATAGGCCAGCAAGTATAGAATAAATATAGCTTCCAGACTGGTAGTATGGTAGCCAATCAAATGAAAGATCACCTCATAAATATTCATGACTCTTGCTCAGGATTAAATTCATCTGCGATTATGTTAATATAAACCAAGTCTGATGGTATTCAGATCAGAAATATTGAAACCAAAGTGGTAACAAGCAACTATTGATGCATGGCTATCACCTGACCTTATAGCCAAGTAAGCTATATAAAAATGAAGCCACATGTGAATTTATTTAGGTCAACAAAATTGGTTTTTATTCACATTGCAGAATCTATATTACATGAATAAACAACAATCCATTGGAGTCATGCAATCATTATCAAGTATGAAAAGTTTCTGGACTGTCTTGAAATTGGAACAGGTTTTTGGAAAAGTGTCCTGTGTCTAACCTGAACTATCTGAAACATACACTGATGAGATAAAGTAAATAATCACATCTAAATGGATGATTGGACTGGTTGAAGGGTCATTGGAATTTCTTTCCAATGGCTGACTGCAAGTCTTTGACTGACAGATCAATTATTGATAATTATGCATACTGAAAAAGGCTTACCTTTTCTTGGGCTTACTGGCTCTAGATGTGATGGATGGAGGGGACATGATGTCAGAAACAGGGATAGAGCCTGGGTCTGTCATGCTTTCTTCTGCCTCACTAGACTGGGTGGCAGGGGTCTGTGAAGCTGGGACATCTCGTTGAATGCTGCTAGGTTCATCAAATGAGTCCAAGCTGTTTACTCTTAAATAAAATTAATGATTTCAATGAAGTAAGCTTTTCAATCATTAAGAAAGGTTAAATGTACAGTGTGACCTCGCTATAACATGGTACTTGACTGTGTTATAGACCAAACTGTGTTATAACCAACCAAGTCAGTTAGCTCATGAAAGTGATGCATTTTTCTAAATTATGTTGGATAGGGGTGGGGTGGGATGTGTAAAAAAGCAGGCACAAAAATAGATAATTCTGATTAAAAGAAGACAAGCTAGTCTGAAAAATATTTGTATATAGACAACTTACATTTGTGTAATATACTCCATAATCCATTAATTCTTGTACTTGTATATGATAAATCCATGAATTAGAGTATAGATCATGTTATAAACTTCATACAAGTATGACATTCTGTTAGAAAACACAAATAACATGTATATATATAAAAAGATGAGTCTTCATTTTGATCTATATCCGATTGTCACTTAACAATTCACTACAGTTGTCACAAGTAGCACAAGGCTATAGATGTTTCCATGCTACATGTACATGTATTTAAATTGTATATGTACTTAGATTGGCCTAGATTTTGGTCAGCTTGAGAGAGTATCATTTTGCCAAGGCTACCCAGGGTATGAGGCTATTCATAGGGAAATGAAAACTTTAACAAACTGAAAAGTTAACAAACATCTTTGCAAGATACCCCATCTTTAATTAACTTGATGGCATTTTATATGCCACCATTGGTAGCTACCATATGCATAATTTGATTTCCTGCAAAAATGAACCTTTCATGGTACAATAAACGTTTTCCAGTCACTTTGGTAAATGCAACAATTTATCAGATTCCATTGCTTTTATTTAAATGTGGTACTGGCGTCCTTTGATAAAAGATTATTTGTTTTTACTGAAGATTCTAGTTGGCTTTCTTTGAAGAATTGTGTGTGTTATTGAAGCTAACAGACAGCTTTGGAGGACAAAACAGATTTATGTGTCTTATTAGAGTGTACTATTGAATAACTGTAGAACTGAGACTGATTTTTTTTCATTTGCTTAGTATTTATACAGAATGATGGGTTCTTCAAACTTTAAGGTGATAAGTTTTCTTTGAAGTTTCAGCAAAAGTATTTTTTCTGGGTATATTTTTAAAACAAAAGAAATTAGCTGTAGTTTGGTCGATTGTAGCAGTTACTTTTCCTGCTTTCAAAAGTTGGTCAACTATAGCATTGATAGACCAGCATGTAGATCTCCATTTGTGTTTTGTTTTGTTTGTTTTGTTTCAGGTGTTTTTTGGGGGTGGGGGTGACATTTCTGGTAGTGAAGTGATACAGCCTTTCATACATGCATCAGAAATTCTTTTTAAAAAAGGCCAACGGATGATGAATATACAGGTGTTCTGTTCTTTTCTGACAGTTATTACTAGAGAAAATATGAGTGTTCTGAAGGATATAATTCAATGAGTGAAAAGATGAGAAATTTCAATTACCATACACACAGAGGTCAGTCAAAACAAATATATTAATTACTAGCGAGCGGCTGATAATCCGACACTATTTTGTATGAAAGGTCCACTGCGAGATAGTACCTATTCAATTGCTACCAGAAATGTTTTTAAAAAATGCCACGACCTTACAACATACACAACTCAGGCCAGATATCAGAATAGATATAACAATGCACTGTTGAGATGGTTAGTCAATATGAATCTGTTTATCTAACAATACATAAATTACAGTGCATTTTGCAAGTTTGCTGCTTCCTTTAACGGTAAATCTAAATTTCTTCTCTCCAAATCCAAGTTATATATACAAGTTTAAACAGCCAACAATGTCATGGGAGGAGGGATTGCCAGACAGTATATTTCGTCACCATTAAGGAAAATAAATCACAATTTCCAACACTGGTGTGCCCCTGGAATAAACTTTGTACTCATTATTTTTCATACTTTTATGAAGAAAATTTTTTCTATGTACAAGATAAATACATGTATATGAAATTGCAGGAGCCACAACATGATCTTATATCAGAATTTTCTCTTCCCCAAAAATGATAATAAACTTTGTATACCTTACTTTTCATACTTCTAAGAAATAAAGAAAAAAATTCATGTATGAGAAAAGTACATGTATATGAAATTTTAGAAGCCATGCCACAACCATGTTATATCCAAATTTGTGTTACAACAGAGTGTGCTATAGCTGGGTCACACTGTAATATGAAGCTTCAAACTGATACATAGCTGGACACTGCCAAAATTTTATAATCTCATTACCAAATATACATGCTTATAAGTAAAGTCTGACTGCAAACAATATAGAGCCTTATCTGCCAGTATAGCACTCTACTGATCACTGGTAACAAACTGCATAGACCACATGGTATGGCAGATCTGGGTCTGTGCGGTTTACATTTGGACTTGATTTATAAGTACATATGGTACTTTTCATACAGTTATCCACTGCATGTTTATTATCAGTAAATTTTTATTTTCAAAAATTATACAACTGTTCCTAAAATTCAAAGATTTTTTTTTTCTTCTTAAAAGAATGACTGATTGCAATGTATGGATTTCAACATAACCTCCTATATTACAGGTAAAAGTTCTTCTCTCCAAGGATCTGATAACAGAAAGCATGGTTTTCTTGCTACATGCTGAATTTTACCGGCAACATGTCAGCAAGGGACTGGCAACATGTTAGTGTGGGACTCAAAACACACCAGTATCGGAATAGCAACATGTCAGTATTGGACTGGCAACACGTATAAGACTAGCAACATGTCAGTGTGGAACTACATGTAGCAACAAAGGACTAGCAACATGTCAGTAATGGGACCAGCAACATGTCAGTATTGGAGGTAAAGTGGATAACTATAACAGTAAAACTATCCTTTAACCATTAAAATTATCAAATGCTAGGTTTTTATCTCAAGTCTAAGACTTACAAAGAAATCTCCTCCAGAAATTGTCTAGTATAAAATTTTGATATCCCTACATCACAAGAAGTGTTTTAATGTAATCCTGACATCAAAATCAAAAATCATGATTTTATTTTGTAATTATGTATTTATGTGCATGATAAAAGCGACATTAGAAGAAATCCGGTCATACACTGCCAAGCAAAATCTAATTAGCAACAATTAAACATGGATATAATGTTTTTGTCCAAAGAGCAATGAAGTGTAAGCTTCAATACTCTGCAGTATATATACATAGCTATTCATTGATAATTGTGCTTCATGCAGTAGTTATAGTCTTTTCCAGTCATGCTGTTCATTAGGATTAAGTATACATGAATAAAATGAGATATGTTTTCATTATGATTAATTTTTTTTTTACTTAATTTGACCTGAATGAAGAACCAATATGAATAAGTATTAAATATAATTTTATTATATTAGTATCATTTATTATTCTTGCTTTCATTTTTATTAATATAGGAGTCTCATTTCTCTCAATCCTTACTTGACTCACACCATATCCATTTAAGACAATGAGTGCAATCTACAGAAACTGCATACTGTATAGGTGTGCATTGACACATTATAAATTGCTTGACAATTCTCTTTCTTTTTTTAAAAAAGCGTGAAAATAAAATACAGGTAAAAATTACTATTATAGTACCAAATTAAAGAAATGATGTTGATTTATCAAAACAGCTTTGTTGATCTCTAGGAATGAAACATAGTAAGAAAAATGGGGGAGGGGCTTTTTGAATCATACTGTGGAACACTGTTTGATAGGGTTTTAAATTTCATGGTTTGGGTGCAAAAGAAACACATTCATGGGTACCTAAGATCATGTACAAAAAATCCACAAACAATGTCTATGTCTCTCTAAAAGATTATACCAATATTTATTTCCATGCATTTGCAAGCAGACAGGTATAAACAATACAGAAATAATTAAATTAAATTATTTACTGCTAACATCTGGTTTAAATGTAGAAATCTTAAAGGAAATGTAGACTTTTTTTCTGGACATGTCTGATCTGACATATTTAATACCACTATTGTAATCTTAAGTAATTCAGTTCTCAGGTGTTCTTAAAGACTGTTGTCAAAGCATTTAGTTCTCAATAATTAGGGATTAGGATCTTGAACAAAGCCAATGATTGTAAACCAGCTGTATTGCACTGATAAGATGCAAAACCTACATTTAACTTTCCATTTGTTTTTAACCCCTTAAAAAAAGATAAAAAGCATTTTATAAAGAAGGGCATAGCGAGTAAATCTGCATTCATATTTCATTTAGAATCATTAAAATCTTACTCTAGTTTTCATGTTCTTTAAATTTTGCAATTGCTTTAAATTCTAAATTTTCATTCAGTGTTCTTCATCATTTACATACATATCATAATGTAAATTTCATATTCTCTGCACTACATATAAATACAGTATTAAAACAATGAAATAAACTGATGCTTTTCTATTGCATATGAAAGGGGGGGGTATGAAAATTGGCTTGGTTGATATTCTGTTGTCACTTTAAATTTGTGATCTAACTCCCCCACGAAAACCATGAAAATTGGAACGCCATGAATTTAAAGTATTTCAGAGTATGTGGCCAGATTTTTGCTGGATCTTTAATTTGTCTTTTGGGACATTAAGAAAATCAAAAAAATTGGTATGCCATAAATATAAGTGAAACCGCAATATTTAATGTTTGTGCCATATAAGAGACAAATAAGTCTATATATCATGGTAATTATGTAACTTACTTGTCAACTGGTTCAGTTTTGATGCTCTGAGACCACTTAGATTCCACCTCTGTTGTTAAACCGGTCGCAGATTCATGTTCAACTGTGATTTCAAATCCAACTAGACCTATAAAAATATTCATATTTAAGTATACTTCTTTTACAAGTACTTCTTTTCAAATCTGTACAAAAAGCTTCTAAAATGTTTTTGTTTATACAAGAAAAACAATAACCCTTAGTCAACATATCTATCTGCCATTAAGAATGTCACCCTGCAACGCTGAAATATTGGTTATGTTTATTATAACCTAAATATAACAAGACATCTGTATTTCAAATCTTATTCACATTGTCACACAATATTGGAGATATTTTGCAAACATCCCAGGCATTTGTATGCCAAATCTTATTCATAAAAGTAAATATGAAAAAATTTGTGTGTGTGTATAT
>QKMX01347356.1:15727-38200 GCA_003401595.1 Venustaconcha ellipsiformis | reverse complement strand
GATATAATATTAATCTTAGTGTTACATGTACTTTAGCCAAAATGACAGTAGAGATAATCAGATTACTTACCTTACATCACAAGATGAATTAATTATTGGTTCAGGAGACATTTAAAATCAAAAGTGGCCGCTTGTGAGGGGAATATTTTACATATTTGTACTAATATGCTGATGACTGGTCACGTTAGAAGGGTGACTGTTCTTGAGGGGTATTTTTAAGTGGGTGGACGCTGGTTGGGGGGGACGTTAAAGATGGTGGGTGCTACTGTAGTAGAAATTAAGTTTTCTTTATCACAAATCAGACCTGCACTTAATATCAATTTGAGGGGATGTATTTGCTATCTGTGCAGGTAAGTATCTAGGTGCCTAAGTGTATGAAGAGGGCAAAGTGATAACACAGAAAAGTCAGGAACTGTCATCAATGAAAGAAGGAACAGAAAAGTTGGAAATTTATTGACAGAGTATACTTCCCTTTGAAGATTAAATAATTCCAGCTTATTTTAAGGTAGAAAACTTCCAAACTCCTTGTATAGATTTTGCAAGGCCTCTGTCTGTAGTTTGCCGTCATCATCTACATTCTTCTCCAACTACTTCATAGGTAGCACAAGAGACATCAGCTTCACTACATTTCTCCAAAATTGATGAAGCTGGTTCTTAAGATTAGAGATGTAAAAATTTTGGGAAATTTCTACTGTGTACCTGTCATTCCTAATGATTTGTTACCCAGGTACCTGATCAAAAAGGGAAATTGTATTAAATGTGAACCTGAATGGCTTTGTTGTAGGTTAAAGAGGTATAAGTGTATTATTACTAAGTAGCAAAAAGCATGATCTGAGCATAAAAAGAACAATCTGTATATGACGTGCTGTAATTAAAGAAAACTGTATGAAGAACATGCATATTTATTTTATTTAACATATATTTTATTTTGCTACTTACCTGGATCTGCAGTTAAAATTTTTGTCATGAATCAGCTAAATTCATGTGGATTAGTACTTAATACAAGAGTATAGACACAAAAGAAACTGATAATTTATTTATGCACAACACTCACTTTAACAAGTCAACATGTCTACAGTAACTTTCACAAATACTTGTAAAGTCCACAAATGATGGCTGTTGTAGTATCCTTGACCTGCCAAGGCTTGTCCCTTAACAATAGTCCTGTGCAACATGTTTTTAAGTTTATCAAAGTCCCTCTCCTCTAATATTTTTCAGTCATATAACATCCAATTGATACAGCCCATTTTTTTCAAATGATATCTGGCACCATTTATTTTCAATTTAGAGTGGTCTGCTATGTACATAGTATAAAAATAGAATGAATCTATGACAAACGGTTTCACTTTCAAGAATTATTTTTTTTCTTGGAACTGTTTCATGTAAAATTAATGCAAAAATTACCATATTTTTACACATGGGGTCAATTTTTATTAGATTTTTTTTTGCAGTGTTATTATGCTTAGATATGTCAATGAAAAATTTCATTCTATATAGTTGTTCATTTCATTCATGTTTTCCTAACATGGTATAAGAAGTGCATGTTATGGTAACCAAGTTTTTGTGTTTCCTTTGCCATGACAAAAATATCTGTCTTGGGATTCCTGCTAATAAAAAAGTGTCCAGTAAACAAACATGTGAACAGTGGCCCTTTTACTCAATCTATAGCCACAGACCTGAGGAAAAAATGGCATTAATTAGACTGAACATTTATATTATACTTTTATTTGAATGGTAGTATATATTTAAATTTTGTTTTGTTAAAAATCTATTAATCAGTACTTACTGTCGCTGTCAATAAAAGGTATTGATATAGTTTATGTCATCAGGATCTCATAACAAACTCGTTTAAGTCTCAAGAGAAATGGCGCACAAACCATGTGCTGGCGCAAAGTTAGGATGGTCTAGCTTTAAATATCAGTGTTGATTCTTAAATAGGTTACGTTAGAAAGGAGAGAAGTGTCTACCCTTGTATTATCTAGTACATGTATGACAAGTAAATTGTAAGTAACCATCTGAGCCAGTGTAAATGAATACACACATGACATGAGCCTCAAACTGTAATCGTTATTTTGTTTCTTCATCTGAACATGTAATATGTTTTTCTTTTTTATGGGTACCAGGTTGTTCATTGTATTACCGGGTTTTTTTTAACAGGTGGTTACCTGGTTACTTGGGTATCCATTGGTATCTTTACTTACGATCCTTTTGTCATTATTAGATCTTACTGTGATGTAGGAAGAGAGCCTTACAGGCCTAGACTGATGAAGTTTCATTTCCACCCTGATCTGTCCTCCTTATTCCTCTTCAACACCTACCTGGGCTATAGTTCCAACATCAGCTTATTATTGACAAAGAAAGAATCTTCTTTCAATTGCTTCCACAATGCTTTCAGTTGCTTCAACAGTCTGACAGATTTACTGAAGTTTTGGGTTGCTTACATGATCAATTACAAGTCCCAAGCATTAACGGGATCTCTTTCTCACAGATGCCTTTCCTTGAATTGTAGTCGGTAGTTCTACAAGTTTTCCATTTGGATACCCAGCAGTTTATGCATAATGTCATGATCATGGCTCAATAGTTGATCTGGTATCATTGGCAATTTTTCAGTAGGCAGAACAGAGCTTACCTTCACTCATCCTGATATCTCACTGATATATAAAGGAGTCTGCTTATAGAATGGTCCACTTCTTGTGTATAGAGGCCCAACATACTAAGGCCATGTCTGTAACAGCAGCTATCAACTTACAACTGGTGGAAGAGGCAATGCTTTCTACCTCCATCTTTTTTAATGACCATCATAAGGCCAAGCTACTCTTGAAAACATTAATCATCTCTTGATCAGGTTGATAGAATCTGCAAACAATCCATCTAGGATCCCTTGTTTCTTTTCCTCTCAGTCTTGCTACAGCAATGGAATTTGCAAGGCAGTCAGTGAAAGATCACGGGGACGTCCCTAGAGCACAAGCTGCTAGGAAGCAGTCCTACCAAATTTACAAGTGTCGAAAACCACAGTTCTCCCGAACTTAAGTACCCAAGAGGCAAAGGGTAGGTGATTATTGTTTCTATCCACAATACTCTCCCTATCTCAAATGGCATCACCTTCACCCCACCCACTTATCACAAATCCCTGTGGGCAAAAGGCTCCAATAATTTGCTTTCAAATGGAGAAGATTTGCTATGGTAACATATGAACCAGACAAGTGGTTTTTAGGGGACTCAGTATCATGTTCAGTGAACCTCTTTGCCCAGGGTTCCTTCACTTGCAAACATGGCACTTTTCACTTGATCGTCAACTTAAGTGAATTCAGTCATCTCTTTTGAGCTCTTTGTCTTATGATGGAATGCAACAATATGTTCTAAATGCTGTCCATTGGGAAGAAAATGCAATCAGTGTGTAGGTTCCAAGAATCGTGACTTCACTTCCCTGCTCACACAGCTTCCTCGGAAGCTCCTCTGATTTACCTACATAATAAAAGACTAGTAGGTGAGTTATATCTTGGAGCACGACATTATATCACTTGTTACTCTGTTTGCTTGTCAGTAAAGACATCTCTGACCTCATACCATTTCAAGTTTGTCTATGTCATAAACTTAACATTAAAGTAAACAGAGTATGTCTTTCTCAGGAATGAGTTTGAATTAGTACAATGGTGGATTCCTTGCTTTTACTAAACAATCTAGCTGCAAGAAGATCATTTTATCTGCAAGATTTGCACAGTGTGGCAGACATTTTAGTCCTATATCACCTTCTTGGAGTCCCATTACAATGACTCTACAGTCCATATTGAGGCTGAACCATTGGACCAGCTTTCACAATCTGCACAATATGAGGCTCCATCTCAAAGGTAGGGAAACCTCACTGGACTCAAGTCAGGGATACTTCTGCAAGTAAAACGTTTGGCAATCACGCTCTGAATGGATGTGAACATGGGGGACTAAGAGGGCAAGTCTCATATCATTTTGGTATGTCAGAGGAGTGTGGCCCCCTAATAATCATTATTTATATGTAAACATTCTCAAGAATTAAACTGTTCCAAAAGCTTTTTGTTATTGGCTGGAGTTCCTACATGGGAAAGGAGTTCTCATTCAGTCTAACAATTTTACTGTGGTGACTCATCTCAAGTGGCAAGGCAAAACCAGGTCCCCAGACTTTGTATTCTTGTTTGAGATTTTCTAGAGTTGTATATCAGTGATAAATCCAAGTCCCAGTTCAACATACCCAAGGTCAGCTAACGTATTGGCAGACTCATTGTCCCACAAGAACTAATACCAAAGGAATGGTCTCTTCTTCCCTTGGTTTTCACTCAACAGGTGCCTGATTCTGATAATTGGAATCTTGGACCAATGATCTCATCAGACTTACAACAGAATTTCTAGTAAAATCAAGATTCCTCTTCTGCTCAAACAGCCAAAACAGCATTAATTTCATTCCAACCAGGAACCTGCATGTCTAGATCATATTAATGTAGCCCTCGAGAGCAAACTGTTCTCCCAACCAGTGGTGGATTTCTCATATTGGTGTTCTCATAACACTTTATGCCACTGCAGGCATCCATATATCAATGGCTAACTTCTTTTGGCTCTTTGATGAGAAACAGTTTGCAGCAGTCACAATTAAAACCTACCATTCCTTAATCACTGGTACACTGTGTTATCTTGGAAGAGAAGATGTTTGACAAACCAGACCATTTCAGTCTTCTGTACATTTTTTTTATTACAAACATCTAATGATGTTGGATCATTGCCAAAGTGGAATCATGGGTTTTCACTAAGCTGAACAAGACACCATTTGAACCACTGTCATGAATTCATTGGTTCACATTTCATGTAAGACCTGTCTCCTCATTGCATTGGTAAATGGCAGGCAAAATCAGCAAATACATGCCCAAATGGTGGACTTGTTTACATGCAGTTCTGAGAAGATGGATCTGTATCATTCATGATGGACCCTGCTTTCATTGCCAGCATGCTACGAATCATGCTTAATCAGACTTTGTTAATAATTCCTGTCTCTGTTGAACACTTCATCCTAAGGTCATCTACAGGAACCAGTGCAAGCTCTGAAGAGGTTCTCATGTCATGGGAGCTCACACCTCATCTTAACCCACACAGAGGGAAAGAATGATACATCTACAGAGACACTTTGATGCTGGATGAAGTGTGTTATTTGTTCCACATAGCAGAAATAACCCCACATCAAGGAATATGTATTGCATCCTGGCTCATGAATTTAAGACTGTTGCAAACACAAAGAAAGGAGTGAATCTGTTCTCTGTTTTTAAAAGGCTCATCTAGATAAGGTAGGACCTAGAGCTGTGGCATTCTTAGGTCATTCGTCAACTTCATAAGGATGTAACTTCATGATTTCCAATGGATTTGTGAATAAGAATTATTTCCTCTTTCAAAACCACTCCACTGCATATGGAATCTGTTTTCCACTCAGGTTATTTAGAACCTGATTCACATGCCTTGGTGGACCTAGGATGGTCTCTCTGGTGTAAGGGGATGTGTATCTCCCACCACCTCTTACCTCTTCTCCTAAGGTATTATGAACAGGTAATGTATTTTAAGAAACCAGTTGTTTTAGTAAAATATATTTCTTTGATAATATTTACGGTTACTGGATTTGCGAGGTAGTAGTAGCTATTATGAGGTAATATGATTGAGTAAGTATTATCAAAAAAACATTTTGCTAGAAAAAAAAAATTTTAAAACAAAAAAGGAAAAATGATAAAGTAGTTAGCTTGCATCTGTCAAGCATTGGAGAGTTAATGTACTTATTCTACATCGGTATTGGTGTTGTAGGCAACAACACATTTGGAAGTATATATGTATGTATACCATCAGTATGTATGAATGTACACCATCACTGCATCTCGACAGTTCTTTCTACCTAGGTCCTATGCAACCATTTTGTTTCATTGGAACCTACCCACTGATGATTTGCTGAAGTAGCTAACTGTACACACCTGTACCTTAGATTTATGTTCTTGGTTAATTGTTCACATAGGTTTTTTGAACTCATACATATTTTTATACCTAGTATGATGAAACTTGGTGAAGAGATGCATCTTGATGAGTAATACAGCCTCATCACTAAAGTAGGTCACTGTAATCCATATTTCATGCTACACTATCTTAGGTTAAATTCTCAAGCTCTGTTCATGCATCAAGTTAGATGACTGTATGCTTTTCTTTTCATGACACCCATACAATAATAGAAGGTAACTGTGACTAACATTTGATATTAAGTTTTACAATTGTCCCATGGCCACATAGATTTATTACATCTCTTATATATACTGCTGTACCTGGAATTATGAATCATGTGAGGTCATGCATGTTGATGAGTACTAAACCTTGAAAAATGGTTAATTATGCACAAACCAGTTATGAGAGACCACCTGTCTTCAGAAACTGCTTTTTGTTATCTCACAAGACAGGTTTTACTTTTATCAACAAAGTTTTCAGTAAAAAATTTCTTATGTCTGGTTGGTTCTAAATGAAAATGGTGCGGATCTGATGTTCATTATGGATGCTATACTAGCCATCTTGGAATTCTTACTATTGGTACTTTTCATAAATGGATAGTCATACAGACATGGAGTTTTCAGCAAAATACTTCTTATGATGTGTAGTTGGTCCTAAATGAAAATGCTGCTATATCACATTAAATGTGGACCCCATGGCAGCCAGCTTGAAATTCTTGTTGTTGCTACTTCTGCTCAATGGATATTCCTGTCAACATGAGGTTTTTACTAGAGGACTTAATATGATTTCTATGAAAATAGTGCTGATCTGATTTAATATGTGGAAACCATTGTGACCATTTTGACGGTGTTATTTTTACTTTCCTCCTAGATGGATGGTCATATAGACGTGAAGTTTTCACCAACAGACTTATTATAATGTCTTGTTGGTCTTGAATGAAAATGGTGCTGAACATCCAGTATGGTCACCATAGCAGTCATTTTGTAAATCTTGTTTTTGTTACTCCTTCTAAATGTAGGGAGCTGTGGTGACTTAGTGGTTAGCATGCTGGACCAAAAGGGTACAGGTTGGAGTCCTACCAATGAATCAGCCTGGGTCAGCTACCATGGCGTGTTCTTGGGCAAGGCACTTTACTACTCCAATTCATAGCAACATTGGGTTTTCAACAGAAGACTAATTATGGGATTTAGTTGGTCCTGAATGAAAATGATTTGACATCCTGAAACTCCTATTATTGCTGCTTGTCCTGAATGAATCCTCAGATCAACACAGGGTTTTACCAAAATACCTTTTGTAAGATTTAGTTGGTTCTAAACGATGCCAATCTTACCTATAATACGGCCACTACAATGACCATCTTGAAAATCTTGTTATCACTACTGATTATAAATGGATGTCTGTATTCATGTTGAGATTTTTGCCAAAAGACTTCTAATGACTTCTAGTTCATCCTAATTGAAAATGGTGCTGATTTAATAGCATCTAATATGGTCACCACTTTGGCTAATTTGAAAATCTTTTTTTGCCCTGATGAATGTCAGAAATGGTTTCATGCCACTCAATTAAAATGAAGAAATGAACTTGTCTTGCATTTAGGAAAAATTCTTTTCAGCTAGTAGAGCATCAATCCTCTCAAGGGACTCTTGTTTATAGTACTTCTACTTTGATACGTAGAAATACTTCTTTTTTATTGTTTTGTCTCTTGTATACCTTGTCACATGTGCTAGCATTTTGTCAGTCAAGGTCACTCCAGTATTAATTTATTTTCTCAATGATAGTCATTGTTTGCAATGGCTGCTAGAGACTACTAAAAGCTTCATAGATATGAGCTGTGTACTTGTTGATTACATTCAGGTTTTAGAGAATTCAGTGAATTGAATGGTTGTGCAAAGAAAATTGGTAATAAACACTATGGCAGGCAAACCTTAACTTCTAAGTGTGCAACTGATTTAAAATATTCTCCGCTTATTTTTACATAAGTCATGGAAGTGTTTTTGATATTACTTCCAGAGCAAAACCTTTTACAAGTTTGATCATTTAGAGGACGACATGTTTTTCTTTCAGGATATGTGTATGTTTTTAATGCTCTGCTACAAATGTGGAATGGCAGTTAGTGTTTACTCATATACCCAACTATTGAAGATTTAATGTTTTGCATTTAGGCCAGTTCCTTATGAAATGTATATGCATCATATGGCCCATGGATAGCAAAATTTTCTTCTCATTTCTTTCACTGTTTGAATTGATAATAAAACTTTTGAAATCCATTAGACAGTGTGTAGTATCATTCATACAGACTCTCCAGTGGCTCCATTATATCTCCAGCATTGAAGGATCTGCTAATGTTTCATTGATTGCTGGTATCAATAGAAGGTGTCTTGGTCAGACTAAACAAAAATATTTTGCCATCTCAAAACGTATTAAGACATACTTTCAACGATCATTGATGCCTTTGTCATTTTTAAGGCTTGAAAGGACTTTTTTGAATTCCAATTTTTATGTTTCAGTCATCCAATGAAATTATTAATGTTAATGAGAAACATATTATGAAGTCATACAAATAATGGTTTGCATCATCTTGTCTCATCAGCCAGCCAAATCTTTTTCAAAATTGGAAAAACCTTGTTTTGTTGTAAAAAATGTTTTTTATCATAATTTTGTTTGGTAGAGATCTCATGGAGTCACATGTTATGTCTGGTTAAACAAGATTAGATGTGATATTTGCAGATCTCAACAGCTTTGTGATGTGGTGCTTGTTGCTGACACAACAGAGATCAATGCCCACAAGGTAGTGCTAGCATCCTGTAGTCAGTATTTTTTTGCCATGTTCACTGGAGACCTTGCTGAAGCCAAGGCAGATAGAATTACCTTGCAGGAGATTGACCCTAAAGCTCTGGTGCAGCTTATAGACTTTGTCTATACCTCGGAGATCCATGTGACTGAGGACAACGTGCAGGTA
Source organism: Venustaconcha ellipsiformis (assembly GCA_003401595.1). NCBI lineage: Eukaryota > Metazoa > Mollusca > Bivalvia > Unionida > Unionidae > Venustaconcha > Venustaconcha ellipsiformis. Next base: position 29,247 of record QKMX01347356.1, on the reverse strand, counting down.
CATTTAGAATTTACCTGCAAAAAATAAAACTAAATCTTGTCTGCCATTAGTCTACAAATTAGCAGATGCCTAATGAATACTATGACCTCTTGGTTTTGAGCACATGAGAGTGGACAAGTGAGACCCAGTAATTGCATTTCTGGTAGTGGTGGCATTATCATCAATAAGTTTGATATTGCTTTGGTTGATTTTTTTTATTGTTTGTGTGCTAGCTTAATATGCAGAGATTAGCTAATGCTTTTATACTTCCAACATGTCGATGTAAGGGGTATTATATATATTATTATTTATCTCATTCATCTCATGTCACAGATTTCATATCTTGTGCAATAAAAACATCAAAAGAATGTTATGTATTGAAATCAGAATTTGGTATTGGATTAATATTAACATGACCAAGGTTGAGTTCAATTTTCATTTTATAGAAACTTTTATAGAGTAGTGGCTCATGTTTGACATATATAACTTTACTTTTCAGTATAATTTCTTCTCAATAGCTTGTGAAGGAATTCATGGATTGAACTAAAATTTGGTAAGGAGAATTTACATGATGAAGACCAAGGTCATGATTGACCTTTAACATTTTCTGAACAAATGTTTGGAGTTATGTATACTGGTTGTTTTATAACTTTGCATTAAATTTCTGTGCAGTAACTTTTGAATGACTTTATAGATTGAAAATAATTTGGCATGAGGCTTTATATTACGAAGTATTATGTCAAATCCGATTTTTACTGTTTTATGAAATTATGGCAAGTTTAATTTGTACTTTTGCCCTTTAATTACATTATAATAGCTTGGGTATCCATGACATATGGAAATTTATTTTTATGAAATTATGAACCTTGTTTGACTTGACACTTTGCCAATCATTTCTGTGCAGTCAGTTTTGAAGGGCTTCATATATTTACACTAAATTTGGCACATTTCTAGTTACAGTCAACATATTTCTTATTTTAAGTAAGTGGATAATTAGACATTTCTTGGTATCAAGTAATTCTTGTACTTGATAAAAAAACATACATTCTTCATTGCAATTCTATGTAATCTATTAGATTTAATTCTTTTTAGATTTGTGAATCATTCTGAGTAACCATATTGATAATAATTTTCATTCACTTCCCAAGTAAATCAAATAAAGACAAGACATTTCATATGAATTGATTTAGAACAAATTCCATCAGGATTACCAATGATTTTACTCAGTCTATTGTCACTTCACTTGCTTTAATTTGGTGAGACTTGTTTATGATAAATGATCTTCAATTTTCATTTGAATGCATGTATACATTAATTGCCTATCCATCGAATCTGTCATCAATAACTTTGGTGCATTTCTAATGTACAAGAAGTGACCATATTTAACATTTACATTGAGTTAGAATACTGCTAAAATTCAATTTCTTGATGGAAGACAAAAATCCTAGTAACAAAAAAGGCATTATAAAATAGAAATATTTTCTCTGTTGTATTGCTGGATTTGGAATTGTAGGTTAGAAAAATCTCTTAAAATACAAGACAGTTTCTTTCTGAAAGATAATTTGTATGCTAAAATTTCTTGTTTTAAGTATGGATAATTAGACATTTCTTGCACTGATAAAATGTTTCTCATAACAAGATAATAATACCCTCATGTAAAGAAACAATGCAACACTTGTTTTTAATTTATAAAGAGAAATTTATTAGTTTAGAAAAAAAAACATCTTAGCTGTAGTAAATATCTTAATATAATTTTTTTTAAAGATATTTTAAGAACAAATGTCAATTTATACAACTCTAAAATGTGATCATATATGCATTTCAAGAAATTAAAGTTTGCATATTGTTTTGTACATGGTTTCAAAAGATCACATATCACATATATTCTTAAATGAAGACAATGCATGGGAGTTCTCAAAATAACAATAGTTAAAAATATTGAAAGCTGTTCTTTCCTAATACAAGAAACCTTAGAGGGCAAACATTTCAATAAAAATATAAAACTTTGGAAAAGCAATTACCTAATACTACTTTTTTCTTATAACAAGAAACAATTTTAACTTGAAAAATTATTTGCAAAAGAGATAATTTAATCATTAATTTTTCTTGTTGTCTTGATGAAAATCATAGCTTCACCCCAGAGTGAATGTGAATACATGTAGTGTAACACAAACACTATTGACATCCATCTTTATGAGTCCACTATTTAAAAGTTACTGATTTCAGAAATTTAAAGATATTATATTACCCTTTTTTGACTGATGCTGTGAAACTCCACTATAGCATGGTATTTTGTGTCCACTAAGTGCTGCTATATTATTTAATTTGTCATGTTATATTGGGACAAGTCAGTGAACTAAAACCTATATTATATGATTATCTTTGTGGCTGTTAAAAAAAGTGTGGATGGCACAAAACTATAGACTTCATTGGTACAGTAACATCAACTGATTCATCTTAAACCAGAAGTATTCCAGGAGTGATTACATAATTTATATTTATTTTGTTGCAGAGAGCCATGCATTGGTACATGCATAAGTAAGAAAATTAGCAGCTGAATAGTGTAAATAATTAACATACATGCATACTCTCCAACAGATCTTGTGTAGATAGTATACAAAATGATTGCATTGGAAATACACATCAAGAAGCATTGGTTTAGTTTTGAATCTGAATACTTAATTAAACACAGGTGTTTCTGATTAATTTTTTTTTTGTATTTAAGCTTGAAAATGAAAAATACTTAAACTGAATATGGGTATTAACCTAATTTTGTACTTAAGATGGACATAGCAACAGATGTGAATCTGTCTTTAGGATTCCCTGTAAAATAGTTCATTGTGACCTCACTATGCTGAACCAAGCTTGAGAGGAGCCATTTAATTTCATAGCACTAAAATTTTGCGGTAATTCAAAAATCAATCTGGAGAAATCATTGGAAAGGTTATAAATTTTGGGACCCATGCAGTAACCATGCATACCATATATATGCATTTATAAGACCTGTCCAACTACAAACTGCACAGACCCAGTTCTGCCATCAAATAATGCACTGGCAGATCTGGGCCTGCCTGTACAGTTTGTGAGGAGTCATTCGCAAAGCAAACAACATAGCTCCTAATCTGCATTTGCGTTGTGCTATGGCAGATAAGGATCTTTCTTGTTTAATTTGACTTATAAGCAAGTATATAGAGTATCCAAATTCATCTTATAATGAAACATGTGATATTAGGATTTTGCTGTTTGCAGTTTGAAAATTTGAAATTCCTAGTTGAGGTCTTTCTTAGGTGACACACTTATGCAGTATTTTCTGACAATTTGTTTTATAACTATTTCTTGTATAGCATGATTTTGTTAAATATAGCAGATTTACATGCTTTCAAGTTGAGTCCAATCCAATTGAAAACTGTGCAGACGCGAATATGTTGATGCATAATTCGCCGGCAGATCTGGGTCTGTGCACTTTATTAGGAGTAATCAGTAGAAAAAAACAACATAGACCCTGATTCTGCAGGTGCATTATGCTATGGCAGATCAGGATTTTTTGTTGTTTGCAGTNTGACTTGACTTATAAGCAAGTATATACGATATTGATAGTCTCATGGACTAAATTAACTACAGATCAAAATTGTTATTTCTGCTCTTCATAAATACATCATTCCTTTCAGGTGTGTTTTCTTTATATAAAGCAAACAGAATGTGATTTACTTTGCAGACTCTTCTACCAGCAGCAAACATTCTTCAGATAACTGAGGTAAGAGATGCATGCTGTGAATTTCTACAGTCTCAGCTACACCCATCTAACTGCTTGGGTATCAAAGCTTTTGCCGACCTACATGCCTGTACTGAACTTCTTAGATATGCCAGTACCTACATGGAGCAGCATTTCACGCAAGTATCACATGTGCTGTAGATTAATGGTGTTAGAAGGATAATGACAGACTGCCTGTATATCAATAATAATAATAATAATAATAATCATAACGACTTCCTGTATACCAATAATAATAATAATCATAATAATAATCATAATGACTGCCTGTATACCAATAATAACATGAATTCTTCATCTACCTGCCAGAACATGACATGTTACACAAAAGAACCCAAGATTTGTTTACTACTAAATCCCCTGCCATATTTGTGTTTTAGAAAATGCAATTTTCATTAATTTTACTGAGGTAGAAAAAAGATTGACCCATCTTGAACCACAATACATGTCCATTATATGCCTGTAATCTATATAAACAGTAAACACTTATGGAAAATTACTGGGGTCACTTATGCAGTTGATTGTCATAGAGGTCATTATAAGGCAAGTCTGACAGAAATAAACCACCACCATTGCACAGATTACTTAATTGAATGACAATAACTTGAATGATGTTATATTAAATATCTATTCTGGGAGAGCCTATTTGCCTAATTTGCATTGGTAAAGTGTACAAAGTGAAATAACCCAATCCATTTGAATCAATTTGACTTGATGGGTTTTGATTTACTTTTAATGATAATGTTTAAGCAATAGTTTTGTTAAAAAATTATTGGTTTGTTTGTGATCAGTAGCAATATTTCTGTTATGTCAGTATCTACTCTATATATTACATGCAAAATGTAATTGTTTTGATAGTTGGAATAGATTAGAAGCTTGATTCTTTTTTTAATTCAAAATGCTGAAATGGATCTGTGATTCATGGAAGGATGATTAACTGGCAAAAGAATCATGGCCCCGAAAAACATTTCAAAACTCCTTGTTTTTATGTACTTTGATTCTTTGAAGAAGAGTGGGGGCACAGAACATTTTTAATTGGATATTTTTTTTTTAAAGCTACTATAGGTTTTTATTTTCACTAAATCAAAGCAAAAATATTTCCTCAAGCTGTCTGATAACTGGAATTTTACAAAGTCTTGGCCTCCACCCAGATTCCCAACCCAGTGAAATGGTTGGTCCATCAACATAGTCACACTATCCAATATTTGAAAAAATGTATGAAAGCAGAGCACAATCCCTAAGGTAACTGCCATGTTTAAGCATTCTAATTAATGGCCTTGGCATGTTTGATACACCCCTATAGTGTTGAAAATATTGAAAGGTCATTTTCCATATCAAGAAAAATTCTGATCTTCGGAGAAGTTCTATAACAGTAAACATACGGTCTCAAAGGAATGCAAAGATAAACTCGATTGACACTTGCATCACCTTCAACACCCACCAACTGAATTAATGAGAGGAAGAAAAACTGAACTTAGTTAATGTCTATGTGGTCATGGTTATCTGAGTAAGTGTACATATGTGTATGTATGGATTTGACAGTGTAGAGTCTACCAGCAATTTTCTGTTTTGAAAGTGTATTAAATGCTACAAAAAACATTTTGTTTTTTATATTCAAATTTAAACTTAGCAAAATTTCTAGCCATGCTATCGTTTTCAAGTATCATATCATATTTTATATTGTCATTAAAGAGACTTTGGAATAGAAAAAAACATAATAAATTAAAATTGTCAAAGCTTAAAATGCGGCATTTGCTAGTCAAAAGTTTAAAAAATTGAAAAGTTTTGTCCTGCTATTTGGCATTTATGGGTTAGGAATGAGGGGGTCAAATTTGTCTGTCGGGGAATAAAATTAATCACTCAGCTTGTTTTTTTTTAACCCATATTAAACATTTACTACAGAAAGAGCATGAAGTGTTGTGCTAATTGTACTTTCATTTGATGCACTATTTTTCTTCCTGCTGAGTAATTGAAGAAAGACAAGACTTAAGTTTTATACCAAGAACATCAGCACTGTGTTCAGTTTTTATGAAGATTTAATGGAGTTGTTACCTTGATTAATTTTGAATTTTGTCCTTAGAGACACTGTATACAGGGTTATTTAAAAAGTTACATTTTTTTGGGATTAAAAATTGTATGCTATGAAATAAGCTTTATTTTGTGTGTGTGATTTCATGTTATTATGTCAGTAATTATGTCATTATTAAAATGTATCAATGTCTCATAATAATTTGGGAATAGGACAGGTTCATGACCTGATCATGTTTTATTATGCAGGGAGGTTGTGCAGTGTGATGAGTTTCAGGCCCTGCCATTGCAGCAAGTTTGTAGACTTATCTCTAGTGATAGGCTGACTGTCACATCAGAAGAACAGGTGAGTAATATCACAAATGTGTAAGCTGATTTCTAGTTAATAGTTGACTTTCATATCTGAAGAATAGATCAGTTGTATCACTTGTGTGTAAATTGATTTCTAGACACAGGCAGATTTTCACATCCCAAAAATAGGTGAGTAATGCCATGAGCGTGTAGACTTGTTTCTAATGATAGGCTGACAGTCACATAAGAAGAACAGTTTAGTAGTGTGTAAATTGATCTTAGGTGATAGCTGATTGGTCATTTGACTCATCAGTGTGTAAATTATTCTCTAGTGACAGGCTGACTTTCGCGTTTGAAGAATAGGTGACTAGCATCACAGGTGTGTAAACTGATTGGCTGACTTGTATCAGAGAAGAGCAGGTGGGTAATGTCATAATTGTGTAAATTGATGTCCAGTGACTGGCTGACTTTCACATCAAATGAACAGGTGAGTAGTAACATGAGTATTTAAGCTTATCTCAAATGACAGGGTGACTCAATCTGAAAAATAGGTCAGTAGTGTCAAATGTGTATACATTGGTATCTAGTGGCAGACTTACAATTAGGTAAGATGACCATGAAAGTAAATGTAGTGACAGACTGACTTTTACAGAAGGAGGAGAGCATGCTGGTTAAAAAGAGCAAAAACCTTTCTTCCCTTCTTGCGAATTTTGACTTGTCTTGACCAAAGATTTTGGTCCATTGTCTGAAGAGGATTATCCTTGTGTTGTGAAATGGTTGATATAGGCATCCTTTTTTTCATAGCCATCATGGCTGAATTCTTACAAAGACTTGCTTAATCTTCACCTTAACTACAGAAATCAGTTGTATTCTTTCTCAGTCGATTCTAACAAGTTGTAATTAAGCAATATCTCTATCGTAACCCAAAGATGCATAAAGTATGTTAGGAGACTGGAAATAGGGCCAGCTCAGAGTTAAGGGGATATGACTCCCTCATTCCTGTTCACTTAATGTTTTATCATTAGTTAATGTATTTTTTTTTTTAAAATTAACAAAGCAAACAATATTTCCATATAGGTTAAAATGTTTCTTGGAAAATACTTGCCCAGTCTTAGTTCTAGGACATCCTTCCCAGCCCTGTCCACAACTTTATCTATGGAAGAATGTGCACATCTGCTCCAACAGTGATTGTAAATTAATGGGGATGGATGCCAATCCTTTTACGGGGAGACCACTCATCTTCCACCTTGGCAAGCTGGCAACCATTTATCACTTGTGTTTGCTAAAACAAAGCAAAGGATAAGGCAAATATCTTATCTTCTTAGGGCTGGAATTGCAAGGTGGTGGATGTGCTTCTAATGTGTTGTGATCAGGTGAGTATTTTCAGAGAAACATGATTTTGTCTTAAAATTGGCATCATATATGAGGAATATATGATCTTTAACATATATAAATTTTCATGACTTTTTAAATGCTCATTCATTTATTATTGTATGTACAGTTGGTGATAGGGCACTGTTTCTTACATAAATTATTATCGTGTAATTGCCAATACATGGAGATATATATTTATGTAAGTGAGGACTGGAAAATGCGTCTCTATATATTTTGTTATGGTTTTGGATTACATTTACCCTTAAACTATGTAAAATTGTCCAATTTTCAGCAAGCTGAATAATCCTTTCTTTTTAAGTTAAAAATGTGCAGAAAATGAAAATTGACTTTGACAGTTAAAGAATAATGGTTATTTATCCTTTTTAAACAAATGTCCATTATCATATAAATAGTAAACTTCTATAAAGGGGTCCTAGGAAATGTTTTTATGAGACAGGTGTCTTTTGTCTGAAGATGTCTGTTTAAGGTATGATTTCTTATATTACCTTTCCCTTTTTCTCACAGGTATATGAAGCAGTATTATCATGGGTTAACCATGACTTCAGTAATCGGAGGGAATATATTTCAGAGTTGATGGAAAATGTCAGACTACCTCTAATCTCTCAGGATTATCTGGTTCAGCGTATAGAAGAGGAACCTCTTGTAAAACGGGACAGTCGCTGCAAGGATTTTTTGATAGAGGCTATGAAGTTCCATTTGCTGAAAGGAGAACAAAAAACAATGTTCAAAACACCGAGAACAATACCTAGAACTCCTCTAGGACTGCCCAAGGTGAATGTTGTAAACCATATTCTATAATACTTTAGTAGATCACATGATAAATCCTTCATCTCTCATTGGTTGATGACAGGGATTTATTTTTGGGTAGTATACCTATCACCATAACTCAAATGTACTAAGCGTGACTATGAACATCATGCCTGTTCTAATGGCACAGTTGCCATGTACTAAAATCATCCGATGTCATTTTACGTTATGTGAAATAGGAAAGACCTCTCATTCCTCACCTCTGTCTACTTGGGTTTGACCCTCAGTTTGACCAATGCGGGATCTGAGAAAGCTTGCCAGTAATTTCCTATGGATCATTGATTCTTCCTGGGTTCTTTGTCTGCCAAATATTCTGACTGTATGGATAGCCTATCGTGTGCTGAAAATGCCATTAAACCTGCAAAACTAAACCATTTATGTGCCTTATTTAGTCTGTTGTTACCCAGTCCTTTGGGAACTATTTGAATAGTGGTATTCAGCAGGGGCACTATTCACCCCTTTCCAGACAGCATTATAGGAGAACAGTACCTTTATGAGAGAAAAAATAATATAATATTAGCAATATTTAATTTTTAGCAGTTTATTAAAAGAGACATATCATAATTAGTTGTGGACAATGTCAGTTTTTATATCCTACTTTTGCTGCTTATGAGAGAAGCTTCATATATTACAATTGATTGAAATGTGTCTTTCTAGCTCAGTCTGTTGAGGAAATGACAGATGGATAAATTCTGTGTTTATATTTATGGTAGACAAACAACAACTAAATTCTTAACATGTCATTTTTACTAGTTGCATTTAGTAACACAAAAATAAAAACATTATTATCTTTTGTAATACAAAAGTATTTTATAAAAAGTTTATATGATAATGTACTGGAAACTAATGATTTTGTAAATTTTCAAAGGTGTTTTTAATCAGTGTTCCTAGCTACATCATTGGTACATTTATGGATTTTGTAAACTGCAAACTTTTACTTTTATGAATAATTTTGACAGGTTGTCCATGAACATTTCCATATATATGGCCCAAAACTTTATAATGATAGAGTATATTTTTGATCAACATTGCCGATTTATACATTATGACTGTATGATGTGTCAAATACTATAGCCATACCTTCTGCCTTAAGGCCTTCAAAGCCACATAATGGGAAAAGGTAATTATGTGACTTCTTTCTTTGTCCATTGAATCACTGAAAATATATTATTGAAACTTTTGCTAATTACATGTCAGTATAAATGGTGTATCTCATACCATAGCTGCCCCACCACCTCAAGGTTAAGGTCATATCCAAGGAAAATGTAACTCAGACCTGTATCTACCTTTTGAAGGTATGATTTTCATGAAACTAAAGCAATTTATAGATCATGACTAGAGAGTATATCTCATAATGGTCATGCTGCTAGCCTTAAGGTCAGGGTCACAGCAAGGAAAACATTAAATCAGTTACATTTATCCATGTACAGGTATAACTTTAAAAGCAGTGGATATATTTAAATAAAACTTTAGCTTGTTATGTGTCTTGTCTTGACAGTACCTCATCTTTTTAGGCATACTCCCATCTTTTACAGCAAAGGTCAAGGGATAATGCATGTGAGTGGCCTGTTTCCTTATCCAGGCTATCACTTTTCAACTCCTAATAATATTTTGATGAACTTTACACTTGTCCACACTTTTTCTTAAAGTAGTGAATTCTCTATCTCAAAGGTCAAGGTCATTAATAGGGAAACGGTCACAAGACTGGCTATTTGCTGTACTTGTAGTATAATTTAGAATTTTGTAGAAGTAAAGAAACATTATTTTGCATACTTTAACTATTTTTGCAAAAGTAAGTGCTTGTAACAGTTTTGTGATCTACAGTATTCCTGCTTCCCCTTGTATGTTTCACGTGGTTGGTTACCTTTGCTTTTGAATGCCCATTTTATCATATAGAATGAGAAACTGTTCCTACTCTAAATTTGATTTTTGGAAAGAAGTAGACATTTTATATATTTTGCTTGTATTAAAAAAGTAATACCATTGAAATCAGATGTTTTTTGGTACAGACTATGCATGGTGTGATAAAAAAGCATTATTTCTTAGGAATTTGAATTGGTCCTAATAAAATGCAGAGCAGATATATACCTTGGTAGATAGCATGGCATTTGTATCATTTTTGTGTGTTTCATGGTAGCTGTAAAAGTGTAATTTATTTTCATTTGGCTAGAAATGGTTCATGTTTCAAGCTTATCAACAAGTACAGTTAAATGTTTTGCCAGCAACAAACAGTAGATTAAGTTTTCATGTAAAGTCATATGAGCAAGTGCCATAGTTATCATTCTGCTGGCATATTTGGAAGGAAGGATAATAGATGAAAGATGCAGTTATACTTTCACGTAAGGCCACAGAACTACTGTAGTCCTGATAAAATGGTGGGGTGTCTTGATTGCTCATTTGGTCGAGCATCATGCTTGTAATCCCAGGAACACGGTCAGGCCACTCAGGGTTTGCTGCCTTGGTGCAGCCTTTGGAAAGGTACTAAGTTTCCATTTCCTTGGCATGATATAGTCAAATAAAATGCTGAAGGTACTGTTGAAAGAGAAAAATTTATACATTCTAAACTGTCTGCAGATAAAGACTCCCATATATATAGTCCCATATATATAGTCCCATATATATATAGTCCCATATATATAGTCCCATATATATAGTCCCATATATATATAGATAAGTTGCATATAAGTACTGATGTTTTTATGAAGACAAAAGTTCCATAGGTTCCGTTCATTCATAATAGCAAATTGATATGTATAGAAAGACCACTTGCTTATAAAGACCACCTTAATCATGGTCCCTTGAATAGTTTTAGTCTCTTATTTGTAGTTGATGTTGGTCATTGGAGGACAGGCACCCAAGGCCATCCGCAGTTTTGAGTGTTATGACTTCAAGGAAGACAAATGGAGTCAATTGGCTGAGATGCCATCACGTAGATGTCGATGTGGTATGCATGTGATATGTCATGTACATCTTTATATAACTTTTTCATCTCACCATATTTAAGATGGCTGTCAAAATTAAAGTGAAGATTTTCTCACAAAGTGTTTCAAAGCTCTGTGTCATTTATTATGGCATTGTTCCCATGTAAGACACTGCTTCATAGTACTCATTTATCATATAGCATTTTCCCCATGTTAGACACTGCCTCATGTCATTTATTCAGATACTTTTTGATTATTTGGTAATTAATATTGTAATGCTATAATGCTATGACATTTAGGAGGTTTAATAAAGTATGATAACTTGATATTCCATGAAAAAGGCAAAATGTGATATGATATTGACAGTGAATGAATTGAATTGTTATTGAACATAAATTCTACTTTGTACAGCTTATTATTTTTTAAAAATTTCATTAGAGAAACAGTACATGTATTTTATATTTTGAAATGAAATTTTAGTAGTTAGTAATTTCTAATAAGTAATTTCTCATGCAAATTAAGCTTTGTCTGGTTTTCAGAATTAATTTTCCATTTATTTTAACTGACCATGATATTTGTAGGTGTGGCCTTAGTTAATGGGCTTGTGTATGCTGTGGGAGGATTTAATGGCTCCTTACGTGTGCGGACGGTAGATGTATATGACCCGAAGACAGACACATGGAGACCCAGTACCAGTATGGAGGCTAGACGCAGCACACTGGGTGTAGCAGTTTTAAATGGACTGATATATGCTGTAGGGGGCTTTGATGGTTCATCAGGTGAAACATATTAATGAAATATCCATACACCTTATTGATCTTAATGAAAAATCCATACATCTTAATGATCTTAATAAAAAATCCATACACTTTGTGATTTTAATGAACAGTTCACACACCTTAGTGATCTTCATGAAAAATCCATACACCTTAGTGATCTTACTTCATTTTAATTTTCATCTTTTCTGTGAAGGATAGTCCAAATACAGCTTATTAATTTTTGCGTCATTTTAATTTTCATCTTTCCTGTGAAGGATAGTCCAAATACAGCTTATTAATTTTTGCATCATTTTAATTTTCATCTTGCCTGTGAAGCATAGACAGAATATGGGTTTCATTTTTCTGAAAACATTGTTATTGTGTAGTGGATGTTGTTGCTATTGTTAAACAAGTTTTCTCCAAGATGCTGTGCTGCACTAATCCCAGCCAGAATTTAGTGTATGTGTACCTCCTTTAATTTGCATGAGTGAGTGAAATCTTTCACATCTGAATTTCTGTAAACCAAATATAATCAAGAATGATGATATTATTATTATTTATAGCTCCCTTGATCATTTAAGCACTAGATTTCCATATCACATAGCACAGTCAAGCAGTAAGATAATAAGGACTTTGTGTTTGATGATGAAGGTCTTTTCTTGACGTTTTTGGGAGTTCAAGGCATTTTATCAACTGCACTTGGGAATGGCCTATTATTCAGATTTTTGTATTTGGTGGTTGTATGTGTATTCAGTTCTTTGGACTCCCGGTGGCTGAGGTCTTAGGCACTCGCCATTACTGATTAGTGCTATCGTATCTCAGCTTTTTTATTCATCTTGGTCTCAGCCAGCGTAGGTATGTGAAAAAGCTTGCCAGTTGCTTCCCATGGATTGGTGGTTCTAAAACTTAAGCAATCCAAAATCACAAAAATGTCTGCTTTTGTGTGCATTTTCTTATGTTATACTTAGATGGTTATTTATGTTAAGGTCATTACTAAGAAAGTGAAAATTACACAGTCACTAATTCTCCTTAAAATAATAGCTGAACAACTGTTTAAAAATTCATCAAATTTTCAAATTTTCATATGAACATCATGGATTTGTCTTACCAGTATAATTATTACGATCATTGGTTTTATGCAACTGGGAGCATTTGGCAAATTTATGGAAGGCCATAAATTGCCATGATTTCACAAGGTCTCTTATTCATTTCAATGACTTTATAAGATTCTTCACAAGACTGTTATTAAAGTTAGTCAAATTTGTTAAAGCATTTTTCTTTCATTACTTAGTAACCCACAGAAATAGCAACAAAGTCACTTTACATCATGTCTGTACTAGAGTGTTATGGTACACCCAGGTCATTTTATATCCAGTCTGTACTAGAGTGTTATGGTACACCCAAGTCATATTACATCTAGTCTTTATTATAGTACTATGGTTCACCCAGTTCATTTTACATCTAGTTTGTACTAGAGTGCTGTGATACACCTAAGTGATTTTACATCCCATTTGTCCTAGAGTGTTATGGTATACCTAAGTCATTTTACATCTAGTCTGTACTAGAGTG
>QKMX01347334.1:27508-41022 GCA_003401595.1 Venustaconcha ellipsiformis | reverse complement strand
TGTCTTACTGAGACTGACTCGTCAGGGTTGGCAGGTCTGACTCTGCATGACAAGGGGAGGTAATTTGACTAAATTTAATAGTTATATGACCTAGATGACAGGACACATTTGTCTATCGTATTGAGTTGGATTTGGGAGGTAGTGATTTTTTATCTCCGGATGTTACTGTGATCCATAAGTATCTCCTGAGAAACATAATTTACAAAATAAATTTCAATTTCAAAATTTAATTTTGTTTGGTGGGTTTTTTTGTCTTCTCTTAAACCTTGCATGTGGCATGCATATAGTTAGAGATAAATGCTCTTAGATTATATTGCTTCTGGATCCAAGATCAGGGTTATAGGAGCTACAATACCTTTCTAAATGACAAGTCAAGTTTCTGGTGTAATTTTCATCAAAAACTGCTAGACTAGACATGAGAAATGGCAGCACAATAATGATTCCAAAGCCAAAAAATGAAAGTTTATGGTCAGTGGAATCATTGTTGCCATTTTTAAATCCTTGTGGAAAGAGAACTGTTGTACAAACCCTGGCATTGGCAACAACACACAAGCACATGCACACATATAAACTTGCTACAGGATATCTGTGTGAGATACATTAGACATTTTCTCACAGACATAGTGTGTCCCTGGTTAGATCATTTGATCCAATTGCCATGGTACTAACTGACATGTGATCTATGTCTAGAACACCATAACATATACATGTCATTTCATCACACCCTGGATAAAAGTTAATGTTAGTCTTTTTAATTAAGGCTTAATATTTATTTCCTTATTTTTAGCTAAATAACATGTTGGCATGACATAAAAAATCTTTAAGAAAAAGACAATTTCATTTTGATCTTTTTATTCCACTTATAAAAATAATTGCATGATATTTACCTATTAAAATTATCATGTAGAAGATAATATGCCTATTGTGAACAATATACATTAATAAGACTTCTAATAATGGAGATGTAAAGAATGTTTCAGACGGAGCTAATTTACAATGATGCTAAAATTGATGTACTTAATTTAGTGTTCACTGTGTCTTTCTGTCATTATTTCATGTGTATTTTTAAATAACAGATTTAGAATAAATAGTTGGCAGCTAGAGAAGTGTAAAAGGTTGAATTAAATATTGAATTTAAATAAAAGCTAAACTTAATAAGGCAGTATTAAATTAGCTGTTATCTGTCAAAAATGTGAATACAGAGTACTGTTCAGTTTAAATGTGCCTGGAAGGGGTGTGTTGTAAAGACTGCTCTTGTTTAGTGGTTTGCAACAGAAAAGGAATTAAAATTATTGAAACGGCAGACCTGATAAAAGATTTAAATTAATAACTTGAACATTTTCACTTAAGGATCAGATGTGTTGTAAACTAGACCACGCCGACACTAATGCCTGTGCCTTATCCCTTTCCAAATTGTAGTAAATATGAACCATGTATTTTGCCTCAGAAGAAAATTTTATTATGAAAGGTGTCTTAAATGGTGAATGATAATTTTTATTATTTAGCTGATGTTTATTTAAAAAATTTGTCGTTTTCTTAGACATATAGAGAACATTTGGAGGGTCAGAAACACAAAAAGAAAGAAGCTGCTCTCAAAGTTGGATCAGCTTCTTCACTTGGCCGTGGCAGTCAAAATCAGCTTCGATGTGAGTTGTGTGATGTCACATGTACAGGAAGTGATGCTTATTCTGCCCATATTAGAGGAGCTAAACATCAAAAGGTAAATATTAGTATGTCAAAGTTGTCAGTTTCCAACAGTAGTGGCAGTGTTTTCAGTTCAGGATTCTGCCTTGAATTTAGATACACATTGAGAACTTGGAATGATGCACCACTGATATTCTGAACCCTTTTCTTTAAACTGTCCCAAATAACAGAGAACAGGTACATTTCGCAGTGTATGGGTTTTGAATTTAAGTTCACTTTGGTTAATTAGACCTTTACAGTCTTAACCGTCTTCGCATAACCATGATGGATGGTAATTATTTACAAGTAGTTAAGATTTATTAGTGATACACTTTTAAATGTTTCATATGATTATTATTTTAATTAATCTTTGAAAGGAGTTGGATAATACAGTTTCTGAAGTATGTATGTTAATTAGGGATAATTGCAAACAAGAACTAATATTAGGCCCTTTTTTTGTTCAGGTCTTGAAGTTGCATACTAAGCTTGGCAAGCCAATCCCTTCCACAGAGCCTGTTGTGGTTACCACAAACACCAATGCTATAGCCAAATCATCAAGCTCTGGAACAACAGGGACTACATCCTTGTCTGTTGCAGCTAAGGCCCCAGCTGCCATAAAACCAGGGACAACTTTCACTACAGGTTTGAAGAAAGTAGTGGCACCAGCACCCAAAATTACATTTGTTGGTAGGTATTGCTCCCAAATTATCAACTATCAATGTTTCATGTATTTTTGTGTATTTGGTCAAGTAAATCGGTGTATAAAAAAGAAAAATGTCATACTAACACTAAAATAGGGATAAAGAGTAAATATTATGTAGCTGAAAATTACTTGGTTTCTTGGAGAATTCTGTGCTGTTTAAGGTTGCTAATTATAAAACATGCAGTATTTAAAAAGCGGAGTTAGTAGATGAAAGTTTTTGGATCTGGATCAATCCTGAGACTTGTACCCACAGCTTTTTTTTTTTACATGCAGAATGCCAGCTGAAAATAGTGATGTCAGCTTTTAGATAATACTTGCATTGTAGATCATACCTGAGCATAATTCATTTGTTTAATATCTGGTAGAGAGCATAACATGCAAGCAACTGTAATGTTGGGCATAACACTCTTTTTTTTACTAATCTCTAGGTGGTACTCAACTGAAAACCACCGGCAGCAAGGTGGAAGAGATCAAAGTTAAGCAAGAACCAATCCCATCACCAGTACCAGAAGTAACAGAAAGTAAGTTTATCTTGATTGCAGAATAAGATTTTGTGAGAAGTGCGCCTGTTGTACTTGATTTGAGGGAGGGGTATAAATTTGTTCCAATAATTGTCTTAGCATAATGGGTGAAAGTGAGAAATACTTGTATCTGAATTGACGTAACTTGGGGATTCTAGACATATGTCCCACCAGATCGGGTCTCTTGTTAGTGCCAAATTTGAATGCTTATTATAGTGAATGATACTAAGGGCCCAGGCAGGTGAAGTACATCTATATAAAATCTGCCTTGTCATATCAAATGAGCTTGACACCCTGACCTAGCTGGATCTTGCATTAAACTAATGGTTACTATTACTTATTCACTCACTTTCACTAAAACCAAATCATCTCATTGTAACCTACAGCTCAAACATACTTTCACACTAAGGAGCAACAAAATATCACTGAAGCTCCACTAATGAACATGAAGCAAAGATGAGTCTATTCGACAAATTAGTAACATATCCATCTGTATCCATATACATATGACATGTACTAGTGATGATATAATCCCATTGAGAAAGAATATGTGAAAATGACAATCTAAATGAAAATGAGGGGAAAAGATATGAATAGGATAATATTAAAAATGGAAAAATATATGGCTCAAAATTGTTTAAAAAAAATAAAACAAAAACTGGAAAATTAGGCATGCGCTGTACACTAGTAATGAACTGGGTTAATATGTGCATATCAATGAATTTTTTATAAACAGTTTCATAGACTTAACTGTCAACAAAAGAATTGAAGAAATTGTCACTGGTTTTGCATCTCTTCACAGCAGATGTCGGAGCCTTACTGACTGACTGAGGGTGAATGGTGACTTAACCTAAATTGCACACTTCAAGCTTTTCATAGGCATTCACCTCTCTGTTTACATTAGGGAGAAGAGGAATTCTCCATATGAATATAGATGTGCAACTCTGTTCTCTCTACACCACTGGTAATACTAGTATAGTGGCTATCTGCTGCTGGTGTCAAGAATTAATTTAACAGTTAATAAAGGATAAAACTGACAAGGCAGATGAATATGGCAATTTGTGAGTAACATATACATAGACAAATGGTAGTTTGTGACTAATATATTGCTCCTACTCCTGATGACATGTAGACAAATCAAGGGTAATTGACAATCTTGCCAAAATCAAAGGAAGCAAAGCTTGTAGGTCTGCTGTCTTGGAGAGAATCTGTCCTTTACGTGCATTCATCTGTGCTAGGAATATCAACCAGTCTTGGTGGACAGTTTATTTTAGCAACACATGCAAGATTGTGTTGATACATAGAGATCTGGCTTTGAAGTCTCCAAATATGGGTTAATGCAGCATGAGCATTGAATCTCCTTGAAATTCATTGTTCCACACAACAGTTGAAGTCCCATTGACATTTAGACGTGCTCCAAAATGGGAAGAAAGACATTTCTTCCCTTAGTTATGGACTACACCATCTACAGTTCTCCAGAGATTTGCATCTAATGCCAACTTAAATCAGCAAGACTCCTAAACTTTTGCATGGTGCAGGTGCTTTTCATGTGATCCAAGCTTCTTACTTTTGCCAAGCTACATGTAAGGTAGAGAAATAGAAAAATATTTACAAACCAAAACATGGGTCCCTGTCCCCTTGACCCTGAACAAGTAAATGTGGATTCAGATTTTGGTGCCTTTTTATGAAAATCTATTCCCAGCAGGTAGATAATTAAGGAATTATTCTAATTATATATTCCAGATACAGTAAAAATTGTTATGAGCGACCACCTCTCATTTCCATCCACAATCACAATGCACAGATCAATTTTTTTTTATGTAAATGCTGTTATGGGCGACCACCTGCTGCATGCGACCAGCGACCGAGATGTCTTGCCAAAATGTGCATTTTGACACCGCTATGAATGACCGCATTTCAAGAACGATGATATAATCCACCAGCCATTTTTAATTCCTGTAACAACAACCGCTCATACCAATCTAAAAAATATATAGGTTGGCTACCGATTTCTAAAATTTTGTATTGATGCTTATAGGGTTTTTTAGTTTCTGTTGTAAACCAGAAAAAAGTACATGCAGTTTATTCCCTGGCCTGGTTCCATGCTTTGTATGGTCCTTGCATTGTTCTACGCTGTTTGTATAGGGGAGAACAAAGCAGGGAGTATATGAAGCAGGGAACTATACTAATTTTTTCCAGCACTCGGCCCATTCGTAGATAATGAGTATGAACGACTGTAGCTTGAGAACATAGACACCACGGACCTATATGTAATCAATTGTTACAACAACCACTTTTACGATTGATCGAACACAAACTGAAAAAGAATAATATCAATTTAAAAAAAAAGGTTTGTGGCTACCGGTGATGGATGCTACTATATGTAAACCAGGCTATGTACAGGTCTTTATATTGCTGAAATTGATGTAGTGGTAGTGTATATTGTTTGTCTTTAGAGTTAATCTGTATTGCCTGGGGATGAGTAAGGTTATTGTCTATTAAACCAGCAAGAGAGATTCATTTGTGGGATTCTATTGATAGTTTTCAAGACTGGTGGGGACCTATGATTTACTTTTAAGTCAGGATATGCAACTTCTGTTTGGGGCCCCGAGTGGTCTAAAGCGCTTTCATCCTGTGTAATGATGTAAGGTCACATTACAGACAGACGACTTCAGTACAAATATGGATAAAACAAATTTAATTGTAGCAAGAATGGCATTTAAATTTGCATATGTGGTGAAAAACGATACCATGTTTCGTTTTTTTGAGGGAGGTGGCCTAAAAAGAACACCATCCACACATACAGCATTAGACTTACCCATAATGTTGGTATTAATATTAGGCTTCCCTTCATCATATGACAAAGTAATCACACATGCACAGTTATGAATGAAAACCTAACTACCAAAATGTTAGATTCCTAACATGGTTCATCATCAAGTGTCCATTTAAAGTTATGAACTATATCAGATTATTGGAGCTCGGAAAGCATTATAAAAGATATCAATGAGTGATGTATGTGCTGGATGGATAAAACAGCTGGCATGCAGGTCAACCCTACTTTCAGCATTATTTTGAAATATAGCAAAGGCAGAATACCAAGCAGTAATAAAAAAAAGGTGATTTAAAAGTAGAATGCAGTTTTTAATTCTTTTGTCGAACAGTTTAGCTTTGTGGGATCTTGTGCTACATAACTATATTGCCTTATAAGGTTTGATATCAATCAAATAAATAAGAATCTAAAATGAAGTTAAAAAGTAAAGATATTTATGGCATTAAAATATGTCTTAAAAAGGACGGTGTGGCATTGATAGACTTCAATCCCTAACATATTATGGAGTAGATAAGAAATCTAGCCATAATAGCCAACCAAGCACTGTTTTAAGAAAGTGAACCTTTGGCAGAGCTTATGTTTGTGAAATATCCAAGAGTCACTACCTTTGAGCTGTGAAAATGTACGTAGTAACCATAAAGAACAGTTTATCAACTTCTAAAGCTGGATAAGCTAAATATTTATATGCCCTTTCAGACAGCAGACTGAAAGGGAGATCTTGGCACAGAGCAATTCACACACAGATAAGGGTAAGATTAAGCTCAGAAACATTCAACAGATTAATGCTTATGCAGCTGGAGGCGACATCTTTAAAAGATTCTAATTTCAGTAAAGCTCCAGCTGAGTCATGCAGGAAGAAAGGGAGGTGGTTATTGAAATTGAAGTGTTAGGTAAATATTGAACTATGGCAGTTTCCTCCTACACCTCCTTTTTTTTTCCATTGCTCCCCCCCCATTATCCTGGTGGCATCTCTTCAGGAAAGTCTGCTGGGATACACAATATACCGGCAGAACTTTTTCAAGCAGGAGGAAACTCCATGATAGATGTGAGACAACAACTGCACTCTATAGACTGAAGCTCATTTCAATAATCAAAATCTCTATTGGGTCCAAGATCAAATTTATGTGTTCCTTTGTCCTGTCCAAATTCCTGTATTCATGTGAGACAAGGGACCCTAATGGCAGAACTAAAGAAGAATCCATGCAATATTGAAGTATCCTGAAATCACATATTTAAACATTTCTAATGAGAAGGTGCTCAGGCATGGACTTTAAGTTCCAAAGAGCCATGGAGAACATGTTAAAATGGAGATTGTTGCAAAGTCATTAGTGGTGTCCCTATGAGAAGTCATATTATGAGAAAAATAAAAATTATCTGTGCAGCTAGATCAATAGTCAAGCAGCCTGTGTTTACATTATTTGTCAGCTCACCATTTCTTTGAAAATAGACTATTAGCAGCGTTTGTTATTGTACCAAAATGCTTGAAGTATTTTGTGTTGTTTTGTTTCTTTTACCTACACAAGACTAATAGCAAATTTAATTACATTCTACAACTTACAAATTCAAAACGGGATAAAAAATCACATGAATTAATGAGTTGTTGTGTACTAGGTTATTCTATAAACAAGTTATTATCCACTGGTTAAGAGATGTCATATCCAATGCTTGATCTTTTTCATTTCAAAATATATCAATGTCTGGATAGGAATTAATATCCAAGCTTAGTTCTCCTAGTTTTCATTGACTTTATTATTTTATGTGATGTCTGATAAGATCATTCTTCCCTTTTCCAAAACTATTTAGTCTATCTCTGTTGTCATTTCATTTCAGAATTAAACTGTCTAAAACTATTTTCATATAATATCTGAAATGTACAGTGCATAATAATTTTGGCAGAAACGTATCAGTGTTCTAACACAGTGTTCTTTATAAACTGAAAATGTGGTATGTGCTTTATAATAAGTATAAAACAAATTTTGGATGCTGCATAACAATTTTCTGAGCCTGAAGGAATTCGTTTAGAACATGTTTTACTCTATATTTTATGAACAAATCAAAGTTAACTTTCAGTTGTCATTATTTTTAAGAGTTTAACAGTTTTAAGCAGTTCAGTTTTTGTAACTATTTCTGATTCTCTTTTAGCCAAGATGTCAGTAGAAGAAGCAGCTGAAGTTTTGGGAGAGCATGTTCAGCCAGTGGGTAAGAACACTGAGCAAAAATGTAAGAACAGTGTCTAGTTTATTTTGGCACCCTGATCAAAGGTTACCTTATGATCAAGAATTTGTTATTAAGAAAAATGAAGATAATGACCAGTCCATAATTTTGCTCAGGTCATATATGAAAGCTATTTGGGCTTGCACCAACAGACATGTACACACAAACTCTCCAATATCTTGCTTCTATCAATTCAAGCAATATCCTAAGTTAGCTTTGTGAAGATGTTCCAACAATGAAGAACATAACAGGAAATTCTGCTCTGAGCACTGTCCGGACACGTGCCTGATTTGTTAGAGAGCACAAATTGTTTGTCAGCAGTGTTGACAATGTACTGACATAAAAAATTTTTACATTTCATTAGGAGCATAATGAAAAATTAAGTTTCACATTTGAAATGCAAACAAGAAACATTGCCCTGATTCCTTGTTAGAATAGTTTTGAAACTAATTTTCTTAGCCTTTAATTTTGTACAGGACTTTATTCCATCATAGATGCAAATGTAATTTACTGTATATGATGTAAGACTTCATTTTATTTTCATTGATGAAATGTCTGAGCATCGTGCAAACAAATATTCCATCTTGTAATGGTTAAATTTGTAAACTGAGTGTTCTTTTGAGAGAGAAAAAATACAACTTCAGAAAAGTGGAAGAAGTTTGAGGTGTCAACATTTTTTTTTCAGGCCAAGAGTATATTGAAGAAGTTAAAAATGAGCTGGGCAAGATAGTTAGCTTCAACTGTAAGCTGTGCGAGTGTAAATTCAATGACCCCAATGCTAAGGAGATGCACATGAAAGGAAGGAGACATCGGCTGCAGTACAAGGTGTGATAATTGTCTTGTTTCTCAGTCTTAATCTGACTTTTATAGATGGTTAGACTACTACTGCATTTATGTCTTGATGGAAGCAATCTGTCAGAATGTCACAAGTTTAAAATCTTTCATTTCTAATATTTGCTTATTATCAGGAGATTGTGTTAGTGCTGCTCCAGTAAAACATACTTGGGATCCAGGGAAGGTATATTCATTGTGGAGTGGTCACACATATGCAATTTAGAAGACACTGAGTAACCAGAATACACTGGTAGATATCTTTTTAATAGTGCTTTCCCAGATTACCATGTTTGTTTAGATGGGAAAGCCCATATCTTGTTTTCTGTATCAATGGTTTTATTCAGCTGTATCTTTGGTAAAAGTTTACTAAATGTTGGACAATTTGTATCCCTCAATGCTGGCAGGCATAATTTAGATGCGAAAGCACTATCATAATTCATTTAATTTCACATACTCCCTACAATTTTAATTGTTGTTTTTTTTTTTAAAAATTGTTTTCAAATATCATTATATTTTAAAATTTATAAACTATTTCAACAAGTATTGTTTACAAATAATAAATTCTCAAATATTCTTTACTTTATTAACTATCATTTTTGCAATTAGGTAATCAAATAGTGATCTTTTTATAAACATTAAAATAATACATACTGATATCATAATTTAGATGAAGTGTTGATGAATATTAACAGCAATTCAGGTGTTCATTTTGTAAATCCTAATGCAAAACATGATAAATAGTCTCCATTATCATAATCTATACTTGTGTTTGTTTTTATTGATGCATTAAAGAACTAAAGACCTTTTTAAGTGAAAACAATTGGGGGAAACAACAGGATTTAATGAACTAGTGTGTATATTTGTTTTGTGATTTTTAATTTAAATATGTAAAGCTTGAGTAAATTCACTGTGTGACAGTAAAATACTGAAGTGTCATAAAATTTGATCATTTCTGTAAGGACAGCCCACATTTAATCCCACAGTTTTTTTTTTTTCCCCATCTAACTCATAAGATTACTAATGAATACATTTATTTTGAGTTAGATTTGCTGCTTGGTTCATCGATTTGATTTGACAATGTATGTGTATGGTATTCTGTGTTCTAGTGAATTTTGTAGCAGACCGTGCACCTTTTTACATGCGGAAAAAAATTGGCAAATCAGTTAAATACAAAATAACAGCTACACTTGTTGAAAAGAGATAAAAGACTGCCACATTACTACAGGACGTGTACATGAACTTTTAAAGGGTATTGTTCCTTGATGGTCTTGATGGAAAATGTAGATGTCGTTTCTCTTTAAAAGAAAAACAGGTTCCTGAATGTTAATTTTGCAGAGGATGTGATTTAACATGTATATAAATTTCTGAAGAAAATATATATATTTAAATATTTTGTTTTCTCGTTGACAATAGCTTCTGATGGGTACCTTGTATGTTTCAGCAGAACACCCTTAAGGTATAATGAGCACAAAAGAAAAACAAAATTGCACTGAAATTTCTAAAACGTTTTTCACACTAGTACAAAAGTAAACTACAGTCACTCATTTGGATTTAAATCCTATCTGTGCATAATTTATTTTTACCACATTGTATATAAATAAAGTTGTGATATGGGATACTTGCAACTGTCTCATCTTGTGCAATACAGATGTGTTATCATGTTCAAATATTTGTACTACTAGATGTTTATAGTTCATTTTCATGAGATGCATTTGAATTTGATATTGATGAGCATGTAGAAGTTTTGGAGTCCTTTGTGTCAGGTTCCTTTTCCTTGCTTGATCACTTACCAAAAAAATGCCTATTTTAACAGCTGTAATGCATTGCCTGCTATTACTGCAGTTAACTTTTACTGATTAGCCCTCATTCCATTGATGTTATGTGTGTTAAAGCCACTACAAACTGTTGAGTGAAAGCTTTCTTTAAGCAGTGTATCTCCCTAGAGGCGCAAAAATTGCCTTGATGTCAGAACTCCGGGTTAGATTGAAAGAAAAAGTCTTTGTGTCAAAACTAATGGTCAAATTAAAAGTTTATCTCTTATGCACACATGAACGTAAAGGGAAATACTGTTTAAGACCCATGCCTTCATACTCTTTATGCTCTGCTTAGTATCAAAACCTGACTGCAATTCTTCAGTATTGGCTTCAGGAACTATACCCCAGGAATACAAGGATGCATCTGTTGTCCACCTATACAAGCTGGAGTGCTATAGACAGTCCTGTGACAAACACAGGTATTCAATACAACACTACAGGCAAAGATGATGTTACAGGAAGTGACTGTTCACGATCTCCTATTCATTGTTCCTTAAATGTCAGGTCTTTGATATGTAACACAATACAGACCATTTCTCTTCAACTTCTTACTATTTTGGTCTCGCAATTGGCATCAAAAAGACAAAGGTCATGCACCCACCTGCACCAGGAAAACCATATCTAGAGCCTGCCATCAATGATGACACCAGTGCCAGAATAATGAAGCAAGCAGTCTTTGTCAGACTTTTTGCAAATATGTGTGCGCGTAGAGAACTCATTCTAGAGACAAAACATTGTGTTGCCAGTCCTGGTTGGTGTGAAATTCCATGCCAAGAAGCAGAAATTTTTTTACATGAGTTACAAGGAAAAAGATCAGATGGCAGGACATGGTCTCAGACACTAAGGTTATCACACCAGCAAGCATTTCAAGCATCCGCATTCCCCTGAAGAAATTAGACTAGATTTGCAGGCCATATCATGAGCATGTCTTAAATTTTACCATCTCTGCACCTTTTCACATGGATGGCTTTATCAACATGGGTTTTCCCCAATATTTTTTATGATACCTAATTGTTCCAAAATGAAAATGGTGCTGTTTCAGCATCCATTATGGCTGCAATGTCAGCTGTCTTAAACCCCCTGAATGACAACCATTGTGACATTTGGTTTTCATGAAGAAAACTTAGTGTTCTATTTGGAACACTTGACAGTTAAAAAAAAATGGTTTTGTTTTGAAATCCTGGAAATTCGTTTCACCCATTCAAGCATCAGTCCCATTGAGGGACTGTTTTTTGTCTTTGGTTTTTTTTTGTTCTAGTCCTCCAGTTGCTAATTGTAGGAAGGAATCATGACATTGGACTAGGACTAGCAACAGGAACAGATGTGGCCATGCAAAAATATGAGATATGCAATTAAAATTTTTACCATTTAAAAAAATCATTTTTAAAGATTATGTTTTGTACTTTGAAGTAGGAAAAAAAATTCTTATATGAAATCTGGTAGGGTAGAATGGTTTTGGCTAGGATTTGCAAAATTTGGTATTTTTTAGGAAACAGTGCAGAGAATGCATGTCTGATTTTGCCTTGTGTGTGTGTTTGTGTTCATGCTTGCTTCTTTGCATAATGCTGTCTAACTCCTTCATCCTTGAGCATTGGCACTGTAGACTGAAATGAAAAAAGAAATCCCTTTCACATTTTACACAAATAACCACAAGTAAGGCTAATGAATGGCATCAAAAGAATAAAAAGGTAACTGCATATTTTTCTGAGACCAACTTCAAAATAACATTGGACTTAAATCCATAAATTTCCATGAACTTGAGTAGGTGTTTAGATTTTTTAAGCATGACAAACTGTTGAAATGAAAAATATTTTTAAAATTATTTCACAGTGTATGGTCTAAATTAATCAAATCAAGGGCATTTTTCTTGATTCAAATAAAGGATTCTTTACTGTTTGAATTTTGTGATAAAAGTTGCCTTTTTCAGTTAACTCTTTCCCACCATCATGTATCTTTTTTATTCTTTCCAGAAAAAAGTTGACCCAAATCTGCAGGTTGAGATCAAGCCAAGTATCCGTGTTCGAAAGATCCAGGAGGAGAAACTGCGTCGTCAGGCACAGAAGGAAGAGATGTGGAGGAGGAAAGAACAGGAACAACGCTGGAGAGAAGAAATGAGGTTTGCATTCAGAATATTATGAACATCCTTGCCTATGTATATCTACCAGTTGTCTATTTTTAGTTCTGCTAAACATAGATGGGAGAATTTATGGCAAGGGCATTTGTGTGTCTGTTAGAACATGTTTGTTGTTGCTACTCCACCAAAACTACTTGTAGGGTTACTGTGAAAATTCACACACATTCATACCACATTTGATCTGTCCTGCTCAATGGTTGGTCAAATCAACATGGGGTTTTCACTAAAAGTCTTTTTAGGATATCTGGTTGATATTAAATGAAAATGCTGTTGACCTGATCTACAACATGGCCTTCATGAAAATCTAGTTGCAACACCTGAATTTAGGTTTAAGTATACTTTACAAATTCTGTTGTTGAACAGAATGTTCCTTCACTGCATCATTCCACACTTATAAACTTTGTACACAAGTTTTCCCAATTAACAAAGCAATACATGATACCTCGTCATACCAAACTGAAAAAGTTTCTAACTTGTGGAAACATGACCGACCAGCTTACAGAAGTCTTTTTCATGTTGGTAGTTCAGCTTGAAACAAGAAAAATGATACCAGTTACACATTACCTGAATTGTCTTGTGTTTTCCTAGCACTTGTTCCCAGTCCATGGATTTTTTTCCCTCCAATTTGAATCAACTCTCAGTGGCCAAAGTGGTTTCAGCATCCACCTTGGATGGGGAAGGTCTCTGGTTTGAACCCTAGCTGAGTTATACCAAAGACATAAAAATGGTACTAACAGCGCCTTGCTTGGCTCATAGCATTAAGAGGTTAGTGTTAGGA
>QKMX01347334.1:15576-26196 GCA_003401595.1 Venustaconcha ellipsiformis | reverse complement strand
CGGTTTCTTCCTCCACCATTAATACTGGTCACCATGTATATCTTATCATGTGCTGAAATGTGGCGTTAAGCCCCACAGCAACAACAACTATGTTTAAAACATATATTGATTTACACTTTTTATGCACAGATTACACTTTTTGTTGACTAGGATTAAACTAGGCAGTATAGAGGTTGGCAGGCAACAGTAAGTGCTACTGATACTGAGATTTTTGGATTTCCTCCAGGTCAAGGACCATCATGTGCCAAAATCTGATCAATAAAATGCATCCATTTAATTAAAAAGTATTATTTCATCAACACAAAGTGAAAGGTTTTAACTTGACTCACTTTATTTCAGAATGGAGGAAGAGATGCTTTGGGCAGAGAGACAGCGGTACCAGGAAGAAATGGAGTATTACGAATGGCAGAGACAAGGCGGTCGCCCTGGAGCACCCCCACCCAGACCACCATTTGGACAATCCACCTCGGCGGTAAGATGCACTGTATTCATTCAGGCTTACTTTATTGTCTTAAAAGATTTTACCAGCTAGTGCCAGTAAAAAAAAATATCAGAAAGGTGTACAATCCCAGTTTTTAACTGGAAATGATCTTTTTAGTGCTTAAAGGATATCTTTAAAACCTTTAAAAAAAGCTTTTGTCCGTGGTCCTTCAATGATTGCAAACTTATGTGAACCCCAGTTATAATATTTATTTCCATGTCTTAAAAACATAATTTTGATGAAACATAAAAAAAAGTTATTTTTAAATGATTCCCCTTCATTAGAAATAGCAGTAAATGTTTAATTTATAAAAAATAAATAAGGATTATTGTTAGCAATCTTGCAAAATTTAAATTTACTTTCATTATTAATGTCGGAAGAAACATTGCATATGTTCATGACATCACAAGCATAATTATGTTAACAGTGTCACTGCATATACTTCTGTGGGATATTTGTATCCCACATGACTATCTCACATGCATAAATTGAATCACATCTACATAAGAATGAGAGAAATAGCAGTTGAATTTTGTCAAGGCTCTTAGATAGTTTTATTCAGAATTTATATTTGATCATAATTCGACCTGCCAAAAGATTCATTTGGGGTCATTTAAGACGACAGCTGATATTAGCTAAAAGATGGATGGGCAATATACCAACTGGGGATAGGAATGGACCTGCATATTTTGAATCTGTTTTCATGTGACAATATTAGATACATAGATAAAAGAAAGCACATGTGTCACTTGTTTCAGTGATTTTGACTTCACTTCGAATGTAAACATAACTCATAACTGCATTTTTTTCATTTATTTTTTTTTTTACAGCAAGCCAAGAAACCAGACTCTTACGATGATCGCCATGTCATGGCCAAGCATGCTACCATCTATCCTAATGAGACTGAGGTTAATACTACTACTACTAGTAATAACAACACCAGCAACCTTGGTACTGTATGTATTAAAAAAGTAAACATGATGTTTGAGGTTCATGCTGCAGCTCGTATACATGAAAAAGTACATAAGGGCTTCTGTCAAACTCTCCTGTTTGTTTTTTTTAAAGTATAGTGGTAGATGTATAATTTGTTATGTATATCTTCAAGACAAGGTGATATTGTTTGTACTGAAAAAGTCTTCTGAGATGGCTATTAAAGGTGTGACAATAGATTATTACCACATTGTCAAAACAATCCAGCATTTTAATGGCTAATGCATTAACCTGCTGTTTTTTGTTTCCTTGCTATTTCCTGGTGCTAGTCCAGTCCAAGGTAATTATACCTTAGCTTCCAAAAGTTAAAATAACTTTTGTGTGCTTTTTACATCATTTAAATCATCTTCTGATATTTCTGCTGTCAATCCTATCTTTTTTGTGTGCTTTATTTGTTATTTTCTCCACAGACCTTGCATAATGTTTGTGTATCTGAATCCAGTTTCACAAAATTTGAGGGTTTTAGTAACTTGATAGCGAAACAGTGCTTTGTTTTTTATCTCAATATCAGTAACTGGTGTTAGGTTAAGTATTACCAACCCATTATATGTTCCAGTTGATTATTTGGTATATTTTTTTCAGCAGTCAGTATACCTCGGCATGTGGGTAAATGTTGTCATAAAAGGCTGTTTTATACATGCATCCTACTTTCTTTTTATCACTTGAACAATCTTTTTTATTCCCATGTCGGGTCTATGGCAATTCCTGATTTTGGGAAGTCACCAGCTCCCATAAGGGATGGGGTTCATGTCTCTTTCCAGGGATGATTTCGTTAATTGAACTTGTATTCCCCGAACAGAGACTAACCAAAAAGTTCTACATCATCTCTCTGGTCACAGGGTACCAGGAAATGTGTCTGGTGACAGTTATGTAAGGTATTACATGGGTAATTGGGTATTGGTGACTATCCCAAGTAACATTAGGGACCTATTTTACTGAGTGATCTAAAACACCTTTACATATCACATGCATCTCACCTCTGTCCGTGGGTTTGAATCATAGCTTGGCCAATGTGGTTATAAGGGAAAACTCAATGGTTCTTCCTGCAAGTGTTATGTGCTGAAAAAAAGGCAAATTACCCACAAAAGTCTGTCACCAGGCATTGAACACCAGGCATGGGGCACTGTCAGCAAGGTATATTTATTAGTACTGATACTGTTTTTTGTCAACAGTCACTGAGCATTGTTGATTAGTCTTCAGACTGAGTAACCCGGGATTTGACCACCAGCCCTGGGAAAGAGTTTCATTGAATAACATTCGATTCACATCCAGTGGGGAAGGGGTTTTGATAGAATGTTTAGGCACAAAATTGGGTTGACACCCCTTCTTTCATGTTTCTGTTCACCAGTGTAGGTGTGAAAAAGCTTGCCAATAGTTTTTCCTTGTGTTGATGGTTCTTTACATGGTCTTCACAGGTTGCAATGTGTTAAACTCCACCCTATGGGGAGTTATCATTGTCTCATTTTTCATACCATGATGCCATGGATGCTTTTGCTGTTCTTTTATGTATCTGTGGACACTTTGTTAGATATTGCTGCCTCCTCCAACATCATTCTGATGGGAAGAGGAAATATTGGTCTGCAGAACTCTTTTTATCAGCAGATACAAGTATCTCCAGTTTGGAGTAAGAGCATAACAGAAAGGTTATTTGGTGGTCAAAGAGGTAGCCAGACTGCAAAATGGGTGGTCTGTTCCTTCTTCCATGCCTTAGTGTCTGATTTCAGCCTCCTGTTTTATGGCCCACTCAGCCCCTAAAATTCCTTCCTTGGACTAAGGTGTTTAGATGGTGGAGTTTTTTGGTTGAATCCTTTGTCCACCTCCCGAGGCTCCATGGCTTGTTTTATTCTTGAGCTGCCTCCTTCAGTGTGTTGGAAGAGGCATCATTATGTATGGCTTCTTAGCAAAGATTGTTAAATGTCATTGCTAAGACATCAAGACCTGTGCTCTTGATATCCATGGTGATCTTTGAAGAGCTTCATCTCCATAGGGATAATGTCATGGAAATATCAAAGTTTTTTCTAGCACAAGAAATATCTTTCGTGGACTACCTTCCTTGACATTGAGAAAGTATTCAGATGGCTAAGCCTTACAGTGGCCTCTTAAGACTTTGCGGAACAGCAACACCAGTAACTGACCCAGCAAAAAAAATGCACCTATTCTGGAAAGTCCAGTGCTATCCCTCAAACATTTTAAGCAGTGGAATATTTCTAGTTCTGAAAAAGGTGGATAGATTATTTTTATCTGTTAGATTTCTTCTGGAAACCCATTTCATGGTGGCAACCTGCTTCAGTCACAATCACCATCAGGCCTAACAGGATACCATCATTCTTTCCTACAGGAAATTTCTCTAGTTTTGTCTGGGACAGGAGATCTATCAATTTGGGTTCTTCATTTTTGTATAGCTTCTCCTCCCAGAGTCTTTACCAGGGTGTTAGTTAGACCAGCTCATTTAAGATTCTTGAGGAACCCTATCTTCCAGTATCTGATAACTGGTTGATGCTGGACATTTTCAGATGTGTCATTTTGAAGGATAGGTCTGTCTTGAAGGATAGGTCTGTCTAAAGAGATGGTAACTCATCTGGTCTCTCTAGTGGACTTTGAACATGGCAGTGGAAGGCTTCATCTACAGCATTTCATATTATTTATTCTAGCAAGCTGGAGGCATCTCAAGGTCCCTGTCAGCCTTAGGATCAAACTTTAATTACCATATGAGTTCATTAAATATTCAAGACAGGTTTTTGGCCAGGCTATTAATTTACACAACAGAACCTCACTTCATCTTTTACACCAACACTTAAGATTAATTAATTGGTGCTGACTGATCCAGAGGAGGTAGCCTTTCTGGGCTCATGGTCAAGGGAAGAATCTTTTATTCACAACAACAATCTTAAAATGCAAGCTGTTTTTCTAGCACTTCAGGGGTCAGGGGTATGTGAACTGCAAAAGACCTTGCTGTATTGTAATCACTGCGAACAACATGACAGTCATATCATACCTCTGTCATCAAGTGAGTACTATTTATTTTTTTCTGCTTGAACATCTGGAACCTCCTCAATTGGACAGCCTCAGAGATCAGTCAGACACATTCCAGGCAAGAGAAATATTTTGATGGATAGCATGTTGTGACAGGGACAAGCAATCCTCATGGATTGGTCTTTACACCAGATGGTAGCAGAGATACTTTCATCAGTAAAAAAGGCCAACATAGATTTATTTGCATTGAGCAGGTTCAACAGCAAGCTTCCTCTTTATACCTCTCCAGTGCCAGACTAGAATGCATGGACAATGGATGCCTCAGATCTGAAGTGGAACTGACCATACACCTTCCCACCTTTCAGAATAATCCCAGGGGTTCTTTATAAGTCTCCTCAACCAATTTGTCAGTGATCCCAGGGAATGCCTGCTGAGGAGAATACATTGATATTCTCAACCCCATTTTGACTGCAGTTGAAGCTCTTCATCATTTTCACTGCGAGAATCCACTATTAGGAGCTTTAGATCAACCTTCGATTCTCTTTAGTTCTTAATGGGCTTCACTATAGGGTCAGACGCACATCTTAAAAAATTTGATAAGATATTCTGAGTTCCAAAGATCAGTCTCTCTTCATTAATGCAGACATGGAACTTGTACTGTTCTTTGGTATTATCTAAAGTTGTCAACATTCGAGTGAAGCTTCCTTCAGAGAATTTGTCCTTAAAATTTGTCCCCCTCCCCTTAGCATTGGCAGGAAGAATGAGTGAAATTAATGTTTTTTCAGTAGAAAAGGGGTTGTTTTTGTTTGAATAAATTTGATTGGTTTCATTTTTCCCAAGCTAGATTTCAGGACAAGAATCATCAGTTTCAGTAGCATCTGTTACTATCAAACAGTTTCAGTTAAATCTGTTTTGTGAATGCCAGAAAATGACTAAGGTATCTGACTAGGATGTTTCTATTAATTTTCTATTTGACTTCCAAGTACTAATTGGAGCAGGGAATAATAACCTTGGACTGGAGACTAGCACAAACTACAGATAAAACAGTGCATTAATAGCAGGTAAGTATTGTATAATTAAAATTAATTTTACTCAAAAAGCCAATGTTACTGGCTAACCTGGGCTTACTGCAATAATGACAGTGCCATGTTTAAGAATTTTTGACAAAAGTTGCAGAATGCATTGGCATTGCTATAAATTTTATATACCATTTATAAGTGAATGTATTATTATTTATGTCAACAAAATTTCGCTTGTGCACAGTACATTAAGTTTTCAGCAATTTTCAGTTAGCAAACTTTGTGGAAAAAACCTTTAGATTTTATGGTTCAGAGATTAGGGTCATTGTTACAGCAAAAATGCAGATGGTTTCCACACAATAACATTAGTTCTACATCATATACCTGGATTACACTTTGGGTATTGAAAATGCATATGATTTTTGGGGTCATTATGTCAAGGTCACAATGGCATTCTCCCAGTAATATTAGTTCTTTATCACAGACAAGTGTCAAAATTGATGGATAGCTTGTACTTAGGGTAAGGACAGAGTCAGCTAATTTTAGGGTCCATAGGGCTGAAGGCTTCTTTGACTTGAAGAAAAAATCTGCTTCTTGCGTAAGATACTTCTGTGATTAACCAACTATCTTCACCAGTTTGTGGATGACTTGCACATTGGTATAGAAAGAAGCTTATTGATTTTGGGTCTAAATCACAAAGGTTAGAGCCACTCTGTTGCTGAAATATGAAAAATTGATTCTGCAGTTATTGATCATGTAACTTCACCACTTTGACTTTCACCACTGGGCAAGAAAGAAACCTTTTCATTTTAGGTGGGTTAAAAGGTCTGATGCTACGGTCACTCACCTAAAGAAGAGAAATGGATCTCGGGGGCTCTTAATCATATACCATTACCAGAGTTTACAGAGGTCTTACAAATCAAAAGAGGCCTATTGAAGTTGGTGTTGCAAGTTGAAGGTCATTCTGACTTGATGAAAAGTGGGTTTTGCATAGTAACTTCTGTTCTAAAGCTCTTTCAACAAATTTTGTGTATGGCTTGCACATAATGTAATAAAGAAGCCTTTAGATTATGGGATCTAATGATTAGAAATCATGGTAGATCTGCTTAAACAATATAATTGTTTTTGTTGAGTAATTTACTTCAAGACTATGTACATTGACTAAAGGTTGAGGTCATCAAGACCTTCATTAATCTCCAGAGTGAACCATACCTTAGTGCTAATAAAGAAGACTCTTAAACATGGGCTGGGCATGTAATGTATGATTCAATGTATTTTGCTAAAAAATCAAACAAATTGTGCTCTTGATCCATTGTCAAGAGATCATGCTTGTCTTTAAAAGTTGAAGTTGGTATAATTAAAGAAACAGACTGATTAAAGATCAATATTTATGGCCGAATAAAACTAAACTCTTGACTGTATGTGATTATTTTCTCTACCAGCCTTTTCTGCGTGTAAATCAGATTGAGCATTATTTGCATACCACAATGCTTTTGATGTAATTTGTTTGGTGTGGTGGTGTTTGTATCCTGGTTTTAATTCAATTGAATTCTTTCCATTTGTGACAAAAAAACTTTAACCAGCTGCAGATCCAGATTGATAGCAAAAATAAATTTCCATTTTTCATACAGTTATATTATAAATAGGACATGTAATAAATAGGTTAAACTTTTTATGCATAGATTACACTTATTGCCACTTGCACATTATTCACATTTCTAGGAGTTGGCAGGTATGTATATGTGGCAGCTTGCCATTTTTATTTGTTAGCTTATGTCCCTAAGGCCACAAAGTAACAGATGTCTTGTCCAACATCAACTTTGCCTAGTTTAAAAAAATTCATCCTAGGTCTTTTTTGCATGTGCAATTTGAGAGAAGATTAAATGGCAAATAACATTCACATTCCATTATCATCTCCAGTATCAATGGTACTGATGGTGTTGTGATAGCAGTGTTATTGATATGTTAACAAAATTATTTTCTTTATTCATTGCAGCTCCAAATTGTTCAAAATATTGTGTCTGCTTGTGAGAAAGCCCTGAAGCTTGTGTCAGATTCCCTTGCTGACAGGTAATTGAGTGCTCCCTTGTCTGGATTAAATTGTGCTGACCTTTTATTTATTTAGAAGAAAGAAAGTTTACCTCTGAACTAACAGTGCATACTCCTCTCCCTCTTACACAATGGGACAAAAAACATAGACTCCAGCACAATTGAGATGCAAGTAACAATGTTCCACTGAAAAGTTGAGAAAAGGGTGGATATCAATAGTGAGGAGAGATAGTTCCCACAATTCCAGGAAATATGGGAAAAAATTTTTAAAGCAAGGATTGGTTTGTTCCTGACTGGGAAAAGCCCATTAATTCTACAAATATTTCCCAGTCAGAAACGATGAGAAATTTTCAAAATCCACTAGATAGAAAAAGATGCAGTTGAGTTGTAATTTAACTGATTAAATTTATAAATTTCTTGCTGGAATTGTTTTGAGGTTTTTGAACTCATTAAGTCAATTGCGATCTAATTGCTATGTGAATCATTAAGGGTGCTTGCCCTAAATGTATTTATATTATCAATCCATGTATTCAGTTTAAGCAGGTAGACTGTTTACCTCTTACTCCACTCCATATTGGTATCGTTTCTTGTAGAAACAGTACAGCTCATGGGTATTTTTGGATCTCCATGCAATGCAGTGGGGGACTTAATCCTCTTTTTTGCTCCTAGATAACACTCTACGACAGAGCAATAAAATACTAACAAATCGCTACCATATGTTGGCAGGTGTGCTGAATGCATATCCGTCATGGAGCGGATGATTGGCATTATTGATTGACATTTGAATAGCCAGTTAGTGAAGATCACCCATTCAGACAAATACCATTTCACCAATCAGTGATCTTTATTTTGATGATATATATATGGACAATAGAAAATAATTTACAAGATCTTATATAGATTTTTTTTTTGTTACATTTAGAAAATTGCTCACTGACTTAAACCACCATTTTGAGCATCTCTTGAGCAGTGTAGATTTATCCTACTGTTTAATTATGAAAAGTAATCCTCAAAGGCATAAACATTTAAATTCCAGACAGCATCCATAAAGCAGTAATGGTTTCAAGATTGAATATACATGTACCTGACTAGTTCGATTCTGAATGCATCTGTAATGTAAGGGGATTGGCCATTTAATTGTATGGAGCAAAATTATTATTTCTGGCTGTTGTGTTTTTTTTTAAATTTGATTCATTGATAAGTTTGTTTCAAGTAAAGCAAGGAATGGCAGTATTACAAATCATTTACCCCCTCTTTTTTTAAACTTGAATGGTCTCCCCTAATAAAGACTTGCTTCAGTTTATATTGATCAGAAATTAAGGCAGTGACCATTGTAAAACACTATAAAGTGTTGTCACCAGAAGATGTCAATTTTAGCTTGGGAAATGTGCTTTTCAATTGCAAATGACTTGACAAGTTGCATGTAAAATACATTTTGCTTAAATTATGGTGCTGTCAATAGCAACTAAAGTTTTAGTGATTGAAATTTGAGTAGTCATTGAATGATGACCATCCACAGAAAGTCTGAAACATCGTGCTAATTTACAACTAAGTAACATTTCAAGAATCAAGTGGTCTTAATTTCTATATTAAAAAAAAGAAAGATGTCTTTTGTATTCTGTACATTTAGAGAAGTTGATAGCCTCATTTTGCAATATGTTTACTTTATTCAAAGAAATCGGAACCAACTTACATACAGCCTAAGGTTTACTAATTTAATTCCAGTTGACAGACACTTGTTTTTATAAATAAAAAAAAGGCAAACGTGAGCAAATTTAATTTACAAATCAAATAATGACCCTGTGATTGGTTTGTACGAAGAAATGGTACAAAATATTAGAGAACTCGTCCCAACCACCCATACCCCTCACCAGTCCTATCCATTTTCCACCACCACTGTGTTGCATGGGGGTCTGAAAATATGCGAGTTGTACTGTAAGAAGACCAACCTAGCATCACACTATGCCAGCATAATAGTAACATGTGATCTTGGTAAATATTAAAGAAAAATAATAATGCTTACCTTCCCCCATTCCCATTTTGATATAAAAAGTCTATGAAAAAGCATTGATAAATCTTTGTTTTCTTGTGAGATTTTATTTTGTTCTTGTTGTTGAAAAAAATATAATAGCATTTAAGATGTCTTACTCATTGTTGCAGTGAGATCCCAAAACCTATGGAAATGGATGCTAAAAAAGATGCAAAGAAAGATTTTAAGAAAGAAGTGAAGAAGGAGCCAGAAGTCAAAGAAGGGTGAGCATTATATTTTGTTTTAATAATTGGCTATTGCATTTTGCTTGTGTGCATTGGTTCATTTGTACATTTATATATGTGTGTTTCTTTACTTGTAACATTTGTGACGTGCAATATTTAGTAGCTTATTTAACCTTCACATGTAATTTTCACAGTTGATTGACTTGTATTTTCAATTTTCCATTGCATGCTCTTAAAGTTTTGGCCCCTATTACACTTCTAAAAATTGTTATTTGGATATATATCAAGAAGTACATAGCCACACCAAAACTAGGTCTCTTACCTAATGTTTATACTTGAGTGATGTTTACATTTTGAGTTAATTGTTTTTACAGACTACATTTATAGTGGATGCAAATTGACCTTGCCCGTCTTAAAATGGTGATTGCAAATTTCTGGTAATAAAGAGAATTTTTCAGCCACTTGTCTGATTGGATGCATGCTGACTAAAGGTTGACCAGTGATTCTCTTTAATGAAAAGATCAGGAATATTGCTCATCTAAATACGTGTTCCAAAATAGGCATATCAATCTTTGTCTTAGAGAGAAGAAAGATGACGGCTTAGGACCTCGTGTTTTGAAGGGAGTAATGAGAGTTGGTGTCCTGGCCAAGGGGCTTTTACTCCATGGAGATCTCAATGTTCACCTAGTGTTGCTCTGCTCTGAAAAACCAACTCGCACTCTTTTGGAGAGGGTGGCAGATCTGCTTTCCAAACAGCTGGCTGTAAGTACTGTAGTCTCTTATTGTTGATTTCCACACAGCTTTTATGAATTTCCTGCCTCCGACTGTTTTAAGAATTTTTTTATTTTGCAGTCTGGAATTTAACAATGTTTTAAAAATATGACTTGTTGTTGT
>QKMX01347329.1:5492-18684 GCA_003401595.1 Venustaconcha ellipsiformis | reverse complement strand
CCACTCGGGGCCCCTTTGATAAATTGAATTTGTATTAACACTGCTATATCTAAAGGATTACAGAGCAAGTTAATAAGAACCCTCTTCATAATACATTTACTTTTATTATACTGTCTCTGAGAAACACTTATGGCATTCTTTGGCAAGGTATCTGATTGATTTAACTTTTCAAAATTTCAATTTAAAGTAAATTCCTTTTGGAAACCAAATTTTCTATGGATAGATGTTGTGTGAAATCATAAAATAATTAGCAGCTTCTTGACACATCATCTGCATCATACTTTCTGTAAAATGAACCTCAAAATGCCACCATACTTTGCCTAGGACTTGTTAATATGGGTTGAAAATAGGCTACAAGTGTTGGATTCAAGTTCAAGGGAACAAGTACTTTAATGAACATACTTTGTTTTCTACATGATCTTCTTTCAGCAAATTTCTCAAATTGTTTGCTGTTTGGACAAGGTTATATGTTTCTGATGGGGTTAACGTTTTATGCAATGGTCACAAAGATGCATTGGTCAGTACTGTTTAGAGTCGGTGATACCTTGCTATTTCCTATTTATTAAACTATTTGATTGTTTAACATGGGACAGTCAGTCATGTTGCTCATGTAACAGAAATATCACTTAGGCATACATGTTGAATTGAATTCATTTGAATTCAGTGAAAGTTTACTTAAATTAAACCAGTCCATGATTCCTGGAGTTGAAAGATCTTTTGTTTTCTGAAAATTATAATTTAATTTCAGTGAGATGTAAAAGAATAGATTGAATCACTTTCAACATTTCTTTACTTTTATCAGTATTACCTGATGCACAATCCCATGATGAGATGATGAAGAAGGTCATAGCCATTCTATTTCCTGATGGCAGGGATTTTACAGCAATTCATGCTGATCGGAAAGAGGATAGCGTACCGGTAAGAGTTACAACTTGTCACCCACTTTTCCTTGAAACAAATGTTACATTGGACCTGTCTGTCCTTGAGTTCATCTGTAGGCACTCTTTTAATTTCCACACAAAAATACCCTTCATAACACTGGACTTAAGCCAAATTTGGTGTGCAGTTTGAAATGTCTGAAACCTTAACCGAGTTCAATTTTCATTATTCTTTGTCATTATTTAGCAGAGTTAATTGCCTCATGTTGTTAGATTAGTTCACTTTCATTTCTGTAATTAACTGCATTTGGAGATTCTGCTGGGTGAGGCCCCCCGACTACCCATAATTATTTCAGTTTGGTTCCAAAGAATCAAAATCATGTCTTATAGACAAAGGGAACAGACTCTTTTACTATGCAAATAAACTTGATGTAAACATTGTTTTCTTCAAGTTTAATGTACTTATTATGCTTTTATTATGTCAAATATAGCACTGATACCAAAAAAAGTGTTTTCCAAATTATATGAAATAACAGAAGAGTACACAGATATGAAAAGTTATTGTAGTTACCATTAATGGCATTGAAAACATTTGATTTTTTAATTTAAACAAAATTTTTAGTTCCAGTCTTGAAAGTTTTATGAATACAGGACCAGGAGTTTGATTTCTGTTGTTATAAGATTCTGACTTTGTAGAAGAGTGTTGTCAAGGACAGCATAATACATTCATCTTTTTAATCAGTAACATTTAACCATTACACTGCTGATGTGCCATTAAAAGCTTGTACATACATACATACCTACCACCTACCTACCTACCTACCTACCTACCTACATACTTGACTGCTCTGGTGGCCTAAATGGTAACTGGGCTGCAGGAGTTTATGTGTTCAAACCGTGGCTGACTCATACCAAAGACTTATAAAATTGGCACTAGCAGCTGCTTCTTTTGGTATCCAGCATTATTTTGTCAGTATTAGGATAGTTCAGCCTGGTTTCAGGATATAGGGACTGGGAGGGACTGGGTGGGACATAATGCTATAGTAATGTCTGCAGCGTGATATCCCTGTGATAGACATCATGTAAACTGTCACACCGCAAACGTCGTAGCGATATGACCAAAATTGTTAATGCTACATTAAAAATCCAAAATACACACACACACACACAATTGATATACTTCAATTTACTTTTGCACATACTTCCATGCTTCCTTGCTGTGTTATTAAATACTAATATATACATACATAATTGATTTATTTATCTTTATCATGTTAATTCATTCGTACATAATTTATATACTTACTCTTACATATATTTACTTGATGTGCCATTAATTGCCAAAACATTTATCCATAATTAATATATTTCAGCATGCCTTCACATATTTTTTCTTGCAGAAATCCCGTTCTCTTGATGTTGCCGATTCCGTAGTCCGAAAGCCTTCTCACTCTACCAGTGTCAAACATCATGATGTCGTTGATAGCAGAGTTCTAGCATTTTCTAGAAAGACTGATCCCTTCATCCCAGATGAAATACTTGTGCAGTTTCGCCTATCTCTTTCCATTAGAGTTGCTTAGAGAAAAGTGTACCTTCCATGGTTGTTAAAAATCTTTGAAAGTTTCCTTTTCTTAAATGTTGAATGATGACATGATCAGGTGAAGTCAGAAATTTTGGAAAGATTTAACAGTTGCTTTTCCCCGTCCAATATTTATAAGAAAGCTACAGACTCTTAACATAAGTGCCATGCATTGTTATATTAAAGAAGTTGTTTTCCTCTACATATTTCTTATTATTGTCATTAAGTATTACAAAATGATATATTTTTACAAAATATCTCTGAATATGTGCTCAATTTTGAAAAGCCTATTATTGCAGAATAGCATAAAAGGATTTGATCATCAGATTTTGTTTTATTTTTATGGAATAATCCAAAGTATTGTGTTCCTGGTTACTTTTTATATTTCTAGTTGTAAATGGTAATACTTGTGTCAGTCTATCCTTCCATCCAGCAATTGTTAGCACATCTAGACAACATGTTTTGATGGATTGACATGAAACTTGATAAACATTATGGTCAGTAAATAGAGAAGCACATACTGCCAAATCATGTTTCTACTGAACTTTTGTGTGCAGCTGAGTTATTTTCCTTATTGTAGGACATGATCTTGGTAGTGCAACTAGTCATGCAGTTTTTGATAGATCACTATGAAACTTGATGCATATTACAATCATTCAATGATGCAATAATAGTTTTTATTTATGCGGCTGTCATTTTTGTAAGAATTATTGCGTTTCTTTGACTTACAGTTGACTTACAATTTTGAGAGTGCAGTCACTTTTGTATTTACTGAATTGCTGTGAAACTTAGCATGGATTATGATTCTAATTAGAAGATATATATTTGGACAGATCATTATGCTTGCTCCATTTTCAGAAGTGTGATTTGTTTTTCTTTTTCTTTAATTTCATTCATCGTGGGGTGGCGGTGGGATAGAAGAAGGCAGTTTGAGTGGGGTGGGATAGAAGAATGGTAGAAGTATATTAAAGTGAGCAAATCTCTCACCATTCCTATTATGTATGTGGGTTATAAGTTTGAAATTAGGTAGTAGTAGGAACACGGTTGTAATATGTATGTCACAGAGAGTTATAATATTTATACCACAGAATGTAATACTATGTGTAACACAGGTTAATAATATGTATACCACTGATGGTTATGATATGTATGCCATTGAATGTAATATGTATAACACAGATGGTAATAATATGCTTACTACAGAGGGTAATAATCAGTATACCATGGATGGCAATAATATGTATAACACAGAGGGTAATAATTTGTATCATTTGGAACTACCTTGACTATTTCTGCAAGACAGACTTATGCTTTAGTTGCATGTATTCACAGTATTTTACAGACAAACGTACATATACCATAAACAGTAATAGTGTGGATACCATAGAGTATCATGATATGTATGCCACAAAGGGTAATAATTATATATACCACAGAGGGTGATAATATGTATACCACAAAGGGTGGTAATGTAGTTGCCATAGTGTGTTATAATATGTATGCCACAAAGGGTAATAATGTGTATTCTGCAGTAAGAATATGTATGCCACAAAGGGTAATAATATATATGTATACCACAGAGGGTGGTAATATGTATACCATAAATGTTGGTAATGTGGATACCATAGAGTGTTATAATATGTATGCCACAAAGGGTATTAATATGTATATCACAGAGGTTGGTAATGTGTATACCACAGAGGTAGATGGGAAGATTAAATTTTATGCATCCATCAGTTTTTCTGTTCTTCCATCTTTCCATTGATCCATTCATCCATCTGTCCCACTTTTGTTTCTGCTCAATAAATCCAGTTCATGTTGACATAAGTTTTCATGTACATATGTGTATACTCAGATTAAGGCCCAGCCTTAAATACCTTTTATAGATTATCACAGTGTAAAATTTTGGGTAAATAAAAGGCAGCTTGACAAAAGGGAAGGGGGCTTCTTGTTGGATTTCAACTGTATTTGTTATGCAGTTTGATATTGATAAAACCTTGTCTAAATATAATAGCATTCTTTGTCATCATTTAGCAGAGTTATATCCCCTGATAGTTAGATCCATAGACTTTTGTTAATGCATGAATACAACCCTTTTTATTATTAGATCACATGGCTGAGTTATAACCCTTTAATATTATTGTTGGATATTTTCTTTGTCATCACTTGGCTGAGTAATAGCCCTTTATTTCTGTTATTAGATGTGTTTTTAGTCATCATTTGACCAAATTATATTTAGACTCTGCTTTTAATTTTGGAGTTACCCCCCCCCCTTTGATTATTTTTACATTTCCTATAAATTTAGTATGCGGGTCGATATTGATGAGACCAAGGCTGGTTTGATTTTCAGTTCTCTGCTTTACAGTTTATTTTTTTTATTTTTTGACTGATGACCTGCACACTTGTTTCGTCAAAATTCTGTCAATTATTCTTGCATTGCAGCTAAATTTCTGCACAGTTATCTCCCATAATTATTTTGAGATTTTTCCAACTTTGGTATATAGTTCAA
This sequence comes from Venustaconcha ellipsiformis, assembly GCA_003401595.1. Classification (NCBI taxonomy): domain Eukaryota; kingdom Metazoa; phylum Mollusca; class Bivalvia; order Unionida; family Unionidae; genus Venustaconcha; species Venustaconcha ellipsiformis. The sequence continues at coordinate 13,718 of QKMX01347329.1, read as the reverse complement.
TTTTTATGAATCCTTTGAAGATTTTGATTGTTAGTATCCAGCATTAAAGTTTATTGAGATTATAGCTCTTGATTAACAGGCCCATACCTACAACTAATTTTCTAATTATCATTGACATAAGCCTTTCATTCTTCAAGCTGCATCCTGTCCTTCAGTTTAAAATGGGTGATAAGTTCCTGCAATTACTTGTTGCAATAACTTTCATATTTTATCTGTTTTACATTTCATTTCTTGTGTGGATTTTACAAGGCATTTCTTGTCAGTATTGATATAGCGTATTTCAGTGTTTTGTCGTCACTACTGTTTGTTCACTATTTGTCTCTAGACGAGTAGGCATTAAGTTTGTTTGAAGGTTCATTGGCATTTAACTGAAAGTAAATTGGTTGGTGTTTAACTGAAAGTTGATTGGTTGGTGTTTAACTGAAAATTGATTGGTTGGTGTTTAATTGTAACTTGATTGGTTGGTGTTAAATAGCATGATAACAAATAAAGGACAATTTAGTTCCAAGGAACATAATATGATATCTGAACTGAGCTGTTGTAGGTTGACCTCTAGGTTGTGAGTCATCACTAAGCCACTGCAGATGTATTCATTTGATTTTTTTCTAACTTTATGTTTGCATGATTTCTTCTGATTTTAAGGTAAGGGTTTTAAATTGTCAATTTGTTGTTGCACCTTCGAAGAAAATCATGATAAATTTAGACATATTTTCTTATTCATACATGGTTTTAGTTGGTCTGTAAGCTTTCATATATCTGTACTGTAATGACTATACCAATGACAACTAAGACAACATCCAGTTTTTATGTTTCAACAAATAAGTTTGTGTTAGAGCTACGAGATAAACTCTTTGCATGACTGTTTTGAACCTGATACACCCATCAAATCAAGTTTGTGGTGTGGAATTGAAAAGGTCCATATACTCTAATATTGGATTTAATATGGGCTGTTCCATATACAATGGTGAGGGATGTAAGAAGGTCCATATACCCCAGTGTGGAATTTGAAATGGTCCATATGCTATTTATGGGATTTAAAATGGTCTGGTCCATATACAGTTGTGTGGGTTTTAATATTGTCCATACACCCTGGTAAACTAACATTCAGCTACTTAATTCTTGGCTTGATGTGAGCTTGCTTGTTTTTTTTTGTATATCAGTTTTCTTGGTTTTGCAGAAAGTGACAGTTTGTTGCTATTTAATTTGTGCTTGGCTTGTGATGGAAAAGAAAGATTTTTGATTTCACAAAGTTTTATTTTTGGAGTCTTCAGGGTGATTTTTTGTGGCAATTTATGAAATGGAAAAATGGGTCCTCTAAAATTTCCATTTTACATAACTTATGAATAGGTTAAATTTCTTAGGAACATGCAATAATTTTATATAATCTTTTCTTACTTGAGAAACAGGATTTATTATAATCTTGACATGTTCTGCCATTTACTTTTCTAAAGCCACTTATGTTGGGCTAGTAAAAACTTAAGGACAGGTAGTAAAAATTATGGGTAAGTAACTCTAAAAAGAAAGTTTTGAAAGCCTGGCAACTTACCATACCTGTCAACCCTTACGACTTTGTCGTCTTATAGAAATGACCCTTAAAATTTGAATATGTGGAATAAAAGCAAAATTTTCAGAAATGTGATTTTTGGAGGTACAAACTAACTTACCAGGAGTACCACAGACACTTTAAACAGCATAAATTTTCTTATGCAAAATGTATGCACGATGATGGTGTTGCTTATTTTTCTAGAAGTGGCATCCATTATGCAATACATTTTAGGATGAAGATAAACCTCTTAAAAAGTTTTAATAGGTAATACAGAAGAATAAAAGATATTTTCAGAGTTTTGGGGTGAAAGTCAGGAAGGGCATCAGTTTAGTGGACAACATCTGAGATTGAGCATGTATTATGGCAGGAAAGATGATCACTGTTGCCACAGAATTTTAAAGTTAATTTAAAGATTACATCTGCTTGAGAGATTAATAAAAAGCCATTGAAAGTCCATAGGGTTTGGAACTGCAGGAGGTAATTGAGGACCATATATACTTTATGAACATTTTACATCAACACAATGTTTACTGTCACATCAGTTGTCTTGAAAACACTTCTGGACTTTTAAATTAATATCTTGCAGCATGATAATAGAGATTACACATTATGTTGTAACATTGAAAATATCTACTGCCTTACTGAGAAGATCTTATTAGGGATGGCAGGTCTGCTTACCGATAAAATTCAATTCTCAGTACTCATTGTTATAATAATGTTATATTGAAATCATTATCTTTTATTTTGTAGCACAGTCACTGAATTGTACTTAACTAGTTTTACATCGAAATGTCTAATAAATATCTATTTATATTAATGTATTTTTCACACAAAACTTTATTAAATTGTGTCAGAACATAATCAAATTGATTATATTCACTGTAACAAATTTGTAAATCAGTTGGCACTTTTAAAATGTTTTGAATTTTTATGTGATGTTCATTACCATTTTTCTAGATGCCTTATTGAAGTGCCAGGTGCCATGAAAATGTGTCATTTGTACACTCAGTGCCAAAACTTTCAGGAAAACCCAGTATAACTAAGTCTATCTATTCAAAAGAATTTTTTGTGTATTATTTTGATATAAATATAAAATATTGACTTTGTTCTCAAATATGCAACTTTTTATATAACAAGTAATTTTATTCTCAGTTTTATGAAGTTATATATTAGCAGAGAAATTGCATTCTCTGAGAATTTCTTTTAAATTCAGTAGCTTTTTTGTGAGGCTTAAAATAAAAAAGTTGTCTGTTAGGATACTGAATGTAGTTTCAGCATCAGCTTTTTAATTTTACAGATTCAGTGTCATTTTTATCAACACTATGATGCAGGCTTGGCATGCAAGCCATAGCCGGAGGGGGGGGGTAACTTCATCTAATTTGCTGAACTTGTCTTGTTTCATGTGATTGCTATATTAGTCAAATTCATATGGCAAATTCTGACTGTTATTTGAAGTAAAACATGCAGTGTGAAATTACCCAGAAGAATTTGCATTTTTTCATAGATATTTCATGAATAACTGAACATTACATTTTATAATTGATTTTGAATGGATTTTAGAATTGATTTTGAATGGGATGTCCCAATATGTCTTTTAAACCCTGAAGTCAAATGACAACATTTATTGTCTATGAGAAATATAGAATGTTATAGTTTTCTTTTGTGTTTTAAAACTCTTACTGTAAGTTTTTTGTCATGACATGTTTAAGTTAGTTTTTGTAAATGGTGTTTATGTATAGAAAAATGATTATATATTTTAAGGATTTAATATTTATGTTTATTATTTTTATTTTATTATATGTCATTGTTTATTTTTATTTCTATAGCTGTTTGCAGTTCTTTACCTTTATAGTTTCTGAAGTTTCCTTTTTATCATCAGTGTTTAGCCACTGTTGTGTTCCTGTGCCATTAAACACCATGAGTATATATGTTCTTGTTTTTGTTCTATTTTAAATTTAATATTATCTTAATTTTAGCAAACAAAATATACCACTGTCAGGAAGATTTAATATTCAATAGGAAGTAATTTTAACTAGTTTGTTATTATAATGGGAAGATGCATTGAAAAGTTTGAAGTCCAACCAGTCTGTAAATATAATGAGAACATAAACTGAAAATTACAACCAGTCTGTTTTATGAGAACATAGAGAAAATTACAACCAATGTGTTAATTTAATGAGAACATTCATTGAAAATTAAAACCAGTTTTTTTTTATGAGAACATACACTGAAAATTACAACCAGTCTGTTAATATAATGAGAACATCCATTTGAAAAATATTAAAATCCTTTGGATGTCCACAGCCAAGCTCCACTGATATAATGTAGTACGACCTAGCACTGAGCACATGGTTGTTGATCTCATCTTGGAGCCATTCCTTGACTTCATGGAAAACAACTCTGCTAAGTGATGCTGTACTATCATCACACTGTTTTACCCATAGTTGGGAGACTTGTGGGTTCAGGAGCCTATTATTCCATCACGTTTGGATCTAATAGACCTGTACCACTATCCATTATGAGAACATAAGCTTAAATTTACAACCGGTCTGTTAATATAATGAGAATATACAATGAAAATTACAACCAGTCTGTTAATATAAGAACATCCATTTGAAAAAAAATTAATCCTTTTTTCAAAAGATAGAGAATATGTAAATATTGCATCCATAGATTAACATTTAAGTAACAAGCTTAGCAGTTCAGCATTAAATAGATACCAACTGAATCTCATATTAAAAATGATATTTTCAACTTTTCTGGGTAAGATAATATAAAAATTGAACAAATGTTAATGAGTTTGGTTTGAAGCTTTATGCAGGAACACAAAATGGTCATTTAGTTCAGAGGTAGTTAGAGTAAAGTGCCTTGCCCAAGGGCACACCACTTTTTGCTGATCCAGGCTCATCTGATGTTAGGATTCAAATCTGTACACTTTCAGCCAGGAAATGCAACCTTTTGGTCAGGAGATGGCACAATGACTACAGCAGCAAACCTACTTAAGAAAACATTAAGAACTTTTGTTTTTAAAATAAGGTTTACATTTTAACATGGCATGCTTGACAGCTCTAAATCAGTGACTTCTGATGTTACACAGACTGATAATCCTGACACAAGTATCTTTCCTAAAGCTGAATTATATGACAGTTTACCAATTTAAGTTATTTAAATTAGACATAATCTCTTTTAGAAAGCATGATTCAGTTGTTTTGTTTTGTGTAGAGAATGGGGTGTGTTTTACTTAAAATAATATTTATATTAATAAGCATTGAAGTATTTATTGCAATAGTGTGCACTATTTGTCAAGAATTTGAACTTTTTATCTTTGATTGCTTCAGCTGTGCTGTGTTTAGTGCTTTAATTTTCTGTGTTTACTCAGTTTGTATAAATGCTTAGCAAATTTAGTAGTGTTTAAAATCGTATAAGTTTTTTTGACTTTCTTGTATTTAAAAGAGAATTCACACCAAAGATGGAGTCAGATTTTCGGCTGGTTTTTGGAAAGATTTTATGGCATAGGGTTAATATGTTTGTTTTGACCATAATCACTATGTAGATATTAATCAAGTTAAGAAAGTTGTCTCCCTTGGGCTGTTCACTTTTATAATGTTGACCTGGTAGTCTTAGCGTATTTGTTGTTTGATGTATGCTAGTATTACTGTTTTCCAGGTAATTTGTAATTCAACTTAAAAGTTCATGACACTGGTAAACTCGCCAATATATGCAAGGTATGACTTAAAAGTTATTAATATGTTTATTCAAGGCATTTTGTTTGTGGTTGTTATAGAGAATATAATTTTATTGATTTGATGTCAGCAAACAAAGTGCATAGTTAATACAATAAAGGATTCATTTACAATACACAATTGCATAAATGAATGAATATATGAATAATGAAAACTTGTTTGTTCAGTATGATAACCAACTCTAAATCAGGAAAAAATTAGACATGGCACATTGAACACAGCACAAGTATGACATTATTTGTGGACAGGTTACAAATATTTACATGAAAACTGTTTTTAAAATGTCAAAATTAATTGTTTGCATCCAGCACGATCAGTATCTCCATACCTATGGCTGCCTCTCATTCCTCTGTTGTGAGTTGTATATATTAAGAGTAATGCTTTGAAATTATTTGCATATAAAGTAAGAAATATGAAAATTAGTTGATAAATTTTTACCTGCATTTGGTATATCTTTCAGTTTAATTGTAATCTTGTTGTCTTTAGTTCTTTGCTGATTGTTTTGCATGTTGACATTACATTCAAGGAGAACATGCTTTGATTCTTGGTTCTATTGGTTGTTGACAACAAGAGCTTAATAGTCTGTTGACAAGCACTAGACATCCATCCATCTATTCACTGGTTTTTCATCACTATTTCTCCTTGACTAAAGCTTTACAGAGGTATCTCATGATGTAGTTGATCCTAAATGAAAATGGTGCTGCTCAGGCATTCAATATGGTTGTCATAGTAACCATCTTGAAAATCTTGTTGTAACTACCAGGGGTGAAGTGATCCATTGATATATCTGTGCATCAATACTTTTGCTGTACTGATACACATATTGATGCAGATGATACTTACTGTATGCAAACCACCTGTATTTTAATCTTCAGCAGTCATGAATAATAATTAGCCATTTCTCTTGAATTCTTTAAATTGAGATAGCTAATTTTCTTTAATATGCAGACACATTTAGTAAAAAAGACAAAGACTACTAAAAACACTTGCGCAGCTTCTGCAGATTAATATAAAATGACGTGATTTGTAACCCCCCTCCATTTCATGCTAACTATCTTATCCTAACATAATGTTCCACATACATGAGACATTCAAAATGTCTTCCATATGCATAATGAGGTTCATTTCTCTTTGTTTAATAACACTTTATTGCAAAACTTCTACATTGATTTTTATCTGGTCTACTTTGATCAAATTTGAAAGCTACACTACCATTGTGTTATGCTTGAAATGGTTGTTAAACTAAATTTGATTGGCACATGGCCCTGGAACAAGCATTATGTCATAGTTAGAACCTAGAATCAAGGAAGTTTTACAAATATGTGTTTAACATCAATACTACCAAGGAAACCTAAACAGCTCTTTCCCATTGTAATTCATCAGATGATGATTTCATTTAGCAAATACTGGCCAATGATGGTGGCAGTAATTTTTACAGTTGTAAACTATATCAGATTATTAAAGCTGGATAAGTGTTAGTGAAGTTACCAGTGAGTGATTTTAATACCTAAAAGTGTGTTAAATTGTCCAATGTACATTCTTGAAGGACAAAAATAGATGCAATCATGCTGGTTAATCCGCATTTGAGTGGTAGTTCAGATGTAGAAATGGAAGAATACCAAGTCTTATTAAAACACAAACAAATGGCAATTTTTATTTCTTTTTGCAAGCAAGTTAGTCCTGTGGGATCATGTGCTACAAAACTATATTCCTATCATGATTAAGATAAACTGAATATATAACGATGAAAATATAAAATTAAGAAGTAAAGATATTTATTTGATATATAACGATGAAAATATAAAATTAAGAAGTAAAGATATTTATTTGATCAAAATACCTTTGTCTGAACAAGCATAATATGGTATTTATTGGCTTATAAACCATAATACAGATGTAACAAATAAGAATTCAGGCATAGCAGTCAGTAAATCATAGATTGCAGGAAGTGAAACTTTGAAACTTGAGTAAAGCTTACTATGATCCAGACATATACAAAGATGTGATATTTGATATGTGATATTTGAGCTCTGTACATGAGAGTTATAAGGAACAGTTTTCCAACTTATTAAAGCTAAGCTAGCGATGTATATGCCCCTTCAGACAGAAGCACAGATAAATATTCATACACAGTTAAGAAAGAGAGTATGCTCATAAATAATTGATTAATGTTAACACAATTAGAGGTAATGTCTTTTAAAGATTTTGATTTCAATAGAACTTGATCAGAGTGGAGCCGAAAAAAAGATGGATAGTCAAATATTGAACTATTTACATTTCCTCCTTCCTCTCATGTCTTTAAACTCCCATTTTATTTTGCTGACAAGGGGGTAGATGCTCCCCTTTTGATACAATCATGGCAGCATATGGGACACAAATATGTAATCTCTCTTTGTATGCATAAATATTTAATCAGTGACTGAATGTGCAGACAAGATAAATAGATTTAGCACAGATTTAGCAAGGTAGCAAATTTCAAACTGTGTGAACTTGTTACTTTGTGTAATTTATTCAATATTTTTAATAGAATGAGCATAGGTGTTGCCAATATTCTTCCTTCTTCACTAACAAAGAACAAGTACATGTGTCCAGTTTTTTTGTGTGCATCTTCTGGAAGTACAAAGAGACAGATTTTATTGGTATTCATCCCACATCTACGCCCTGACTTGTTCTAGATTTTTTTGCATGAGTTAAAGCTTCAATTTGGAAAGATAGCATAGTAATGTCTTCCAAATTTGACGCAAGAAAATTGTATTAAGAATTTTTTTTAAAGCCTTGATGTAAAATAAGGGTGTATTGGTTAAAGTGTATCTGATCCAATGGTACCTGTCTTAAATAGCCAAAAAGTTTATAAAAAAAATTTCACTGACAACTAAAAGTAGTCGGTTTTTAAAGTATCTTGTTATCAGTGAGAATAGCTTATATATATATATATAT
>QKMX01347303.1:1493-12423 GCA_003401595.1 Venustaconcha ellipsiformis | reverse complement strand
AATTCAGCCCAATTCGTCACAACATATAAAACAACTTGATTGTACTAAGACTTAAAGCACGAATGACAAAGTAATTATAATCACAAGATAATATAGTTCTTTAAATGACCTCATGTCACAATTAGCATTTTTTCTTTTAAGAAGTTACCTAATGGAAAATAACCTTCTAGAATGATCCTGATATTTACAAAATTAAAGCCATAACCTGCAAAATTCACTTAGGAAAGTAAAAATCCATGACCCAAATCAACATGTTTACTTCTTCTATTAATAAAGATCCTGATATTGAACACATAAATATATATAATAATTTAGCTGTGTATTAGTTGTTGACATAAAATGAAATTTAAAAGAATTATAAAAGTTAATCAGTCAAGTACAAATGAACTCCATTTCGGACAAGGTCAAGTCCAGCATACGATGTTACATTACAATAGCATGTAATGAAATGAAATTAGTATAAAAATTAACAAAGAAACAATTAAATTAAAGATACATAACATTGTGTTTAATGCCTCAAAAAATTTATATGGTCAAATGGGTTCATATGGTCAAATGGTTTTATATGGTCTTATGGGTTTATGGAGTCGCATGGCAAGGAGAATGAGAGGGCTTTTAAATTGAAGTTGTCCACATAAACATAAAAAACAAACACATGCACATACACACAATCCAAAATGCCTGGTGTAATCGCACACACACATACACACACACAACAAGACCAAACGGGAAAGGGTTAAAAACAAAATACATCTTACAAATCTACTATGCCATCCAATATCCCACCCACCAAAACATGATCCATAACACTTTGTGTTAGCTTAGAGTTTAAAAAGCAAACTCAGATCTGAAAAATAATACCATCCCATACACCACAAAACTGACTATCCGCACAATCTATACCATCAAATAACCCCAACACAAAATATCAGACTAAACTGGGAAGGTTTAAAATAAACTACATCAAATCTCACAAACAAAACTATCCCTTGCACCACAAAACTAAATATCCATCACTTCACCTATACCATCCAATACACACACACTATCCAAAACTCGTTGTGTTAGCTTTCAGCTTAAGAAACAAAATCAAATCTCACCAACATACTGTCCATTACACTACGAAATATACTATCACACCACCTATACCATCCAACATCTCATATACACTGTCCAAAACGCATTAGAATGTACGTGGAGATTAAATGTTACAAACCTACTATACCTTTCACCGCAAAAAATACTATCCATCACACCATCTATACCATCCAACAAACCATAAAAGCAACACAGTACAATGTTTTCAAAACAGCATCTTTATTAAAAACTTTTCAAACATAAAATTAAATATCAACAATTAACATAATTATAAGGTAATCATATTGTATCATATTTCAAAAAACTTTGTAGAGTCAAACTCAACTTCCACTGATGCAGAAAATTTTGCCGTCTGTGCACACTACGTATCTTATTTAAAGACGAAAAATGATTATGCTGTTCACAAAACCATCTTCCTACTTTAGCATCGTTTCTAACATACCCTGTTCCTTGTAATCTCACATTACTAAATCAAGTAGATTTTTTTATTTCTTCTCATGCAGTCGATAATGTCGTCTTCCAAAAGTGAGGATCCATATGAATCAAAATAGTATACACTGTGATCATTGGGAAAGTGGACAACCAATGGATTCCTGGTTGATGACGAACGTCGGCGGTGATGACATAGACTTGAATGTCTTTAGGTTTGCGATGAAGACGTTCATTTTAAGCACACACTACATAATTCCACGAAGCCGTGAACAAAATGTCCCTCAGAAGGCAACGAAGGTCCCAGTGATCTATTTCGTTCGTTTATAATGATGACGTTTTCCTTTAAAACCTCTGTTAGGTAATTTGCACAGGAAAAGCTTAGCCAACAATTGGCATCTAACGCTCTCTTGCACAATGTCTGTCTAGTCAGATTCTTTACGCTCCTTACTCTGCTGCTAGAGAACATCGATAATTTGGTTCTCCAGAGAAGTCAATGGAGTGAAGGATGATCACGAAAGTCTTTATACCACTTTCCAAACATTATCTCTTCTCTTAAGAAAGCCAAAGTGTCATCCAGATACTTTTACAACTTTTCTTCTTCGCTCATAAACACCCATTTAAAGTATTAATTCGTTTCCCAGGCACATGAGTACTCGTCAAGCATGAGATCTGTAAATTGTTCTGGCTGGCTCTCAGTAAACCAGGAGACTAAAAGTTGTTAAAGTTCTGGCCATCTGTCTTTTTCTTTATCTTGTTCTGGCTCAAATATATCTTTTTCCCCATCTCAAAAAAGGCTCTGTATTCTTCCATACCTTTAAGAGTCTAGAATCCCTTCTTTCAAGCTGTTGATTTCCTGAACATTATCAAACTGCATAAAATAATCACGTTCACGTGGTTGAAAATAAATCTGTAGTAAACTGAAATTCCACAATAAATTGGATGGATTGTATAAGGTAGAAATGCTCCCGCATCGATGACTTGGTCAGGAGTAAAATGAAAGACATATTAAGCATAGCCTCCTGCACAAATTGTCATACAAAATGACATGACTGGTGTTGGTATCTAACTGCCCCGTGGCTTCACCTGTATTGGTGTTATAGGTTTTGAGAAGTTTGAACCTTCAAGTAAAAGTGACTACTATTGAGATCCATGTAATCTTCGGTCTCTCCTTTTATCAAATTAGATAGGAGCGGAGGTAATCATAGACGAGACGGGATGAAATTCTACCCATTGAAACTCTTGCATCGTCAATGCCGCCGGTGTAATGGCAAAAAGATCCAGTTCTAACTTGGAACATTCGTAACAGTCTCGGTGCACCATTCTCTTAAGTAATTAAAGCGGTCTAATTCTCTGGCTGTTATTTCTTTACATAGTCTTTCTCTCAGCGTATTTACGAGCTCCATAAGGGCGTCGGGGTATCTTTCTGCATTGTCCTTGCTGTGGCGAGAATGACGAAGGAATGCCTTGGTCATAGTATTCAGCGCATTTATAGGGTCTCGGAGCGAGCCAAAAGGTCTTTGCCAGTTTGAAGGAACACCTTTTTGCCTGCGCTTACAAAGGTTTCTTTGGGATTTTGTTTGTCGATGATGATATTTGCGAGAAATTAATTTCTTTTCGTTAAAAAGGATATCTTTAAACGTGTACAATTTAGGTTTTTAGGTCTTTGCCACAGTACAAAAGCTGATTTGAGCATATTTCCTAAACCATGTCTTCGTTGTGGAGCGACTCCTCGGTACACTTGATATATGACTTACAAGTCGCCTGAGAATCGTTTTCGAAAATGACCATGGAATTGCAATTCGAGAATGAAATATTTTGTCCCAGATCTCCTTTTATACCGATGCTGTCGAAATACGACTTTCTAACAGGTAAATGTCGAGGATTTACAAATTCACTGTGAACATGAAAGGTGTTTACACCTTTTTCGTAATCAGCGACGGCAGAATCCACTTAGAATCGAATGACCATCATTACCGGCATTGATGTCCCCCTTCTCTACGTTGTACACCATAACATCGGTGTAAATAAAGATCAAATTCAAGCATGCGTTCAGTTCCACGAGATAATGGAAATACTTGTAAAATATATCGTTGTTCTTGATATATTTGGATTTTTTGGGCAATTTTGAGGTTTCCACCAAAATGTCGAACAAAGCAGGAGAAAAAGCGATGCACATCGTTTTGGCGTCCGAAACAATCAAATAGACACGACGAGCTATTGTATGGTACTGAATCAGTACCCTTCGTTTACTTTTAAATGGGTCTTTGCCAAACTGTGCTTCGACCAGATTTTGAGCACTAAAATCAATGCCTGCAGGAATTCTCATGGTATAGATTTGAGAATTAGCTGGCGATGGTCTTTTGGATTCAAACATGAGAGTATTATTTTTGTCCAAGTGTTCTTGACCTTGTTCAATCAGGATTTCGTCGAAGACTTGCGTTGGATGAAAGATATCTACCAAAGGACTTATCAATGTGTTTCGTGATCCATCTGGATGGCCTGAGGTAATTTGGTTGTGAAACAACAGAATGTTTGTTCGAAAACACATCAATGGAACTGTCATTGGGTAAAGTTAAGTAAAACTGGTTATTCGTAATTCGGGGGTTCTGCTTTCCGACCAGTAACTCAATGTCAAGGGAGTTTCCAAAGGTCCCAAAGGAGGTCTGTTGCTGCTACTGCGGTTCTAGGGGTGATTGGCGTTCGCCACAGAGCTACTGTTGTTACTGTAATATAACAGGGAAGGATTGGGTACAAGATAACCAATGAAATTGCTGAGTAAAATGGTCCACAATATCTTGTCTCCTTGTTGCAAACTCAAATTGGCGATGGCGGCTCAGATGACACAATACACCGCAAGACTTGGCAAGAAAAGACCATTTGCGTTTTAGGCACATGTTCACCCACAGTCGTTGCCTTTGTAGATCTTGGAGAGAACAACTATCCAAGAATCAAAACTCCTTTCCAACCCACTTTCACTTCTTCAACTCCGTGTTTGCATAATTTACGGTTTCTTAGATCGAGAATGATTTCAATGCCGTAAAGGTCGTCTTCTTTTATGGTCCATATTTGTGACTCGGCTATGTAAAACGTTCAATTTATCACTTTCATTTTCTCCACATTATAGGTAGGAGGATCACTGCTACACACTAGTTCAGTGGCAAGAAACTATTTGGTGGTCCAGTTTGGTAAATAACCTATGTCGGACGTGCGTTTGGTTTTTCAAATGAACACCCAATCTCCCATCGTTAATAGTCTATGTGCTTTGGAAAGAGTATAGGTCGTTCCAAAATAAGAGCTCAAATACAGCCACTTAGCTGTCTGGGTCACTTTTTGGGGGGCTTATCCGATACCCCGATGGTAAGACTGATTGTAAGCTTTAATCAATCGCGGTAATACGTCAATATGCTTGTGCGTGTGTTAACGTGTAAAATATTTTCACATTCGTTCTAAAGCGCGTTGCAAACATTCTACGACGCTGTCATTGATTTCGGGATTCACGGTGGTGAAAAAAGAACGTTTCTTTCCCTAAATTCTTTTACGGAAAGCTTGCTTCATCAATTCGGTGCCTTTGTCTGTTTACCATCGGAAATTGTGACAATCGCATTCTTTCAACACCAGTTTTAACACTCGCACTTACTCGGAGCTCATTTTAAAAGTCCCTGGCACGACCAAGATGAATTTGGAAAAGACGTCGATGACACGAAACCAACATTTGTCAACGCGATTATACGTGACCAAATAAGAGACAGCGGTTAAATCAGATTGCCAATGTTGGTCTATGCCCTCCATTTTGATTTGACTTCTGGAAATTTTGGTCGAATGGATTTTTGTAACGTGTACGTCACTTTTTCTTGTAACCATCTCCGCACCTGGGATAAGTGTACACTTTTCAGTAGGGTTTTGGCATCATGATACAAATTTTGAACTCTTCCGTAATCAGTTGGAAGGGCAGGGTTATAGTAAATGCTGTCCAAAAAGGTTATCCACCAGGACTCTCTTGAATAAGTCACAAACTATTCATTGATGTTACTCTTTGTTTCACTGAGTTTGAAAACTGCATGGCGTGTCCGACGTGCCACAGGAGTAGAACTTGTGAGTGGTGGTGGTAGTGACAAAGAGGTTACTTTTTTCTTGCTTTCTTTTTTCACTTCTGGATTTCCTTCTTTCTTTTGACTTCAGCCAAATTTCTCGTTGTTGAGTGGGAGAAAGGTTAAACAAGTAAGCTGCAATCTTACTGGGATGGGAGCCGACGGCGTTTGAATTCTTCCCGGGAATACTCTCCTTCTTCCATCAATATGAATGAGTCTGCCTTGGTCGTTTTGGATGGATTGCCTTGCATAATTAACTTGAAATCTTTCAGAGTTGTTTTTGCTGTTTCGTCTAAAGCTTTCTGGTGAAAGAGTTGAAGACTTTGCAAGACCTAGTCGCACCGTTGAGATTTTTCTGTTCTAGAAAATTATTTATGATTAATCAACGCTTGTCATTCTTGCTGTAACTGTGCAATCTCGGTGTGATTAGGAAGCAAATGAGGGGTCCGTTGCTGGTACCAGCGATGGAATTCCATCCATTGTGTGTGTACAGCATAAAAGTTTCCATAAAGATTTTACTTGGGTTCTAACAAATGAAGGTGGTGACAGCCAGGAAACCATCCAGAATATTCCAGGTGAGTCAAGGATATTTGCTCCCATTCACGAAGTAAACACCACCACTGAAATACTTGACTATCTCCTACTCCCAAGTAGAGAAATACAGCTCTGGCTAATTCGTTGGGTGTAGGTCCAGCCAGCTATTAAGGTATAGTGTTCCACCAATTTCATTTTAACGCTTGGAATCGATTTTAAAAGTAACATAACCAAGCATAGGCCATAGGCAACGCATCACTGACTACAAAAACCACTAATTGGTCGTGTTGCATCTTTTCCACTAGTCATGTAGCAAGGATATTAATTAACAGCATCGCTTTCTCATCCGTCAGTTTTTACAGGCACGATATCGCTTTCCATGGTTATAGTAGTATTATTCGAGAAGGGGCCAAGGTTGTGCGGATACATGTTGTCACGCTAAAGTGTTGATCATCTCCAGACTGTAGAGCTGCATCATTAATGTCACAGGTACGGCGTGGATATAATGGTAAAGGCGCAGCATCGCACTCAAGTTTATCACTAAACTTGAATCCCTCGAACAATACTTGCTGTGTGGAATGATTCATCTTTCTAGCTCAGCATTTGTCGTCGTAATGAAATATCGGTCTTGGAAGTCTTCCCTTTTTATACACGGGGTGATATCGGCATGCCCTTACGGTAAAATATTGTGGTCTGGAAGTCGCATTCGCTTCTTCTACACGATCCGATACATTTTTCCGAGGGCGACAGACGATTTGGTGGTTTGTAACCGTACAACGTTGTGCGGATCCAAGTTTTCACGCTAAAGTGTTGATCATCTCCAGATTGTAGAGCTTCTTTCAGCATGCCAAAGTTGATCACTGGACTCTTTTGATGGTTCAGCATCAGTCCTTTGAACTTGTAGTTGGTATGCATTTGATCCTGTGAGTCTCAGTATTTGTAGCCATAATTTTTCGGACCGACGCCAGCAAAATTCAGAATCTTGTCTTTGGAGTGCTAGTCTATCCATGTCACTAAACGGTCTCTTTCGATCTCTTGGCTTGGATGATGGTGATGATCGATGTATATACAAATGTCAGTGTCCAAATAAAGGACATGATCTCCTAACAGGTGTAAAGCTTCGCATAGGTTAAGCGATCATGGGCTGTCACTTAGGCAGTAATTATGACATTTCCAAATTCGTCGGCAACTACAAGGTTTCCTCTTCGTAATTAATTAGAATCAAATCTCCACGAATGATGTTACATGTGTTTTATATATTTTCTTCTGTCATAAACCATTTCATAGTAGAGGAAGGGTTCTGCCATGTACTCCATTTTAGATAAACATGTCTGCCATGTACTCTGTTTTAGATAAACATGTACGTTGTGCCATTTTCCCCCATAAGCAATACAGCATAACTAAGGCAAACGAGGCTTTCCTTCGCCCTTTTCAAAGTGGTTTAAAGTGACGACTTCGATGGAACGGTACTCCTTTTTGAATTTGTCTTGGTCTTCGGGAGTCTGGCACTAGGAATCATAACCGTTAGCTTCTTGTTTGATTTTCAAAATGACATCGACAAAGTCCAAGAAAATGAATGCCTTTCTGGGTGTCGTCGTCTTTTTGGTAAATTTTGTAAACTCTTAATAACTTGGATCACAGTTCCAGAGCACGAAACAATTCCACGTTGACTCACATTCATCTTGTTGTGCATTCTTTGTGCATTCTTTCTCGGTGCGATTACAAAATTGGTCTTGGTTTAACCACAGGTAAGACACAAATGAAACATCAGCTTTCCTTGGCAATGGTAGGGTAAGACTAGATGGTACAAGTTGTTGAGAGGCAATACCATGCCTTCGTACTGACGAATCTTTTCACGTAGATGTGCTCTGTCAACATTTGTGTGTGTCCTGTTGAAAAGTGACAATATTTGCACAATGAAAGATACAGCAAACAGACGTCCTGGTATTTGATTCATTTACTTTCTTCTCATGTGTTTGTAAAGCAAGTGTGGCATACGTGTGTCCTCAATACAAAGTCGCGTGTGTCTTTATGTTCCACTTTCATCACGTCGTAACCTACAACGATGCGCTTAAACTCGGGATCGGTTATCAACCGTCCATCATTCTCGTGCCTCCACATTTCAGTCATTTTATATTTTTTTCTAACTTCAGACGTCGTTTGTAAGTTCTCTCGTACAAGCCGTTGAGGCAACAGTTAGAACATCCATAAAATAAGCATCTCTGAAATTCGTAGACAATCTTGAGATCTTTTAAATCCCAACCATCAACCAGAAACTGTCCAGTTTTATTTTCACCTCTTTCTTTTCTGGCATGTTGGATCCATTTGTCTTCCTTGACCGACCAGTACTGTAACCAACACAGAGCGTTGATAGAGTATCGACGACTAATATACTCAAAAAGACTGAGGATGTATGAGGGCCAGGGTATTATTTGGCATGAATTGGTTACGGTACACTGAGGAACACGCTTTGGCGAGCGATGGTAGAGGATTCCTTCGAAGGATTAATCCTCCGTGCTCTATAAACAGTTGTCGAAATTTTCCAAACCAAATCCGTAAAATGTCCATGTCGGATCGACAATGCTTTAACATTTCTTGCTGAAAGACGAACTGGGATCAGAAGCATGAAAGCTGTACCAAGGGTAGAAAGCTTATCTTTGTTCGGTGCGCATATTGTCGGGGGTCATAATAGTGTAAGTCAGGCAAATGGAGCAGGACCGCGTTTTGATTGGCTTTGGTATTGAATAAGTGGCACCAATAGCACTTAGCCATTTATGTCATTCCAAATGATTTAGGTATTCTACTCAAAGACATGACCAAAATAATTCATGGAATCTTTTAATTTTACTTTTCCCACTTTCATGTGGATGAGTTTAGTTCCGTCCATGGTGTCTTGGGATCATTCAGCGCCTTGTTCTGAGTAGCATTTCAGAACAGCTTTGTTCGTCCTACCTGAGAGATTGTGCTCCTTCACCGTAGCATAGCGATGGCAGTATATGGCTCACTGAATGTACTCTTCGCTCCAAGTGTCGTCAATAGGGTCTAAGATCCATCGAGAAAAATCGGGGAGAGTGTTAGACCATCGAAAGATTTTTTTCACGTCCTCCTGCAGTGGGGACAATGGCAAAAAATAGGTTCCTGGATGCACTTCTCGCACGCTTGGTGAGCGATGCAGAAATTAGGAATGTAAATGCCAGTCTACTGTATACATTCGAATTTAAAAAATGAAATTCCCTTTCTTCTTTTTATCCTTCTGTTTAGATATGTATTTTGGGATATAACATTCATGTTTCAAATCGACGATTTGGTGATAAATATGACATAGTTTCTGTCCTGGACAAACGTAGGCTTTGGTGGTGAGCATGAGATGTCTACAGGTATATCACAATCGCAGCAGTTGACAAGGATTATTCTTTTGTGAATCTTGCACCATGCTATATTGTTGGTAACACGTAGGACTTGCAAAGGTTCACTGGCAGGATGAGCAATGGGTTCGGGAAGGCAGGGGTTAAATGCTATACAACCAACCCCGAAATCTCTCTCCGCAGCAAATGTGATGGTATCGACTGCAAAATCCGTGGTCGCATTTCTCACAATAATAATTACAATCTGATTACAATCAGAAATCTCTCTCCAAAGCGAAGGTCTGACAGTGACCGCTTAGGGATCATGTTCTGGTGACCTATATTTTTAACCATAACCGTTAATTTTATCAGCCAATCAAATGAAGTCTTATATCTTAACTTTTGGACAATTAATCATTATGGCTAAATAGAATCAATGCTTGCCGAACCATTTGATTCACTTTTAAGTTTCTGAAAGCTGCATTTCCATTAGCTATTTGAAAGGTCTTCATATTGGTTTCTAAGCAGTCGCTGTCAAATTTTCTCGTAGGACAGTAGAGATCTGATTTCAATCAAATTATAATAATTATATCCGAGAAATCGAGTGACACTGGTAATAGTATCGAAATGCTCTTCGCAATGATAGACGTAAACGTATTTTCCGTCCAGGAATTTGGGACCACGAAACACGGGAAGTCCACGCACTACTTGAGGGTACACTTTCAACGTGAAGCGTGGATCCAAGACGTCTTGCACTTTTTGCATTTAAGGAATGCCACAGATCATGTCTTTAGATATACCAGTTTGCTGTAACAGGAGTTCCGTATCTCTTCAGTTGTCTAGATAGGTCTTATTGTCTTATTCACTCCCAGACTCTTTACCATTCTGCGGTGTCGTTTTTGTCGGCATACCTTCGACCCACAAGGATGGCACGGGGCAAACATATCTGGTCTTTGGAGTTAATTTTGACGATTCTGCGTTTGATGCTGAGAAATTCGTAAACCAATTGCATTTGGGTGACTTCCAAATATTGTGACAAATCGAAAGTCCTAAATTATCCCCTCTGTTGATTTTGCAGTGTCATTTCAGTTTGATTGACAAGGAATCCCACAAATCGACGAAGAAACTTTCTCGAGTGGCACTTCGGACTTGAAATCTTTAAGCTTCAAAATGTAGGTGTAAGTCATGGTTCTTAATTTCTGGGAGCGACGCTATTGCGACTCTTGAAAGTGGAAATACTTTTCGGATGCTACTGCATGACTTTTGTTTGAGGTAGGCTCTCTTGGTCTGGGGCAGACGTGGAAGGTGCTGATTCAGATTAGTCTTAAAAATTGCTGGCATGAATTTGAACCAACACTTCCCCTGTTGTGTGAGGCGAAACGTCATGTCGTTGCCTCTTACTTTCTTCTTCTTCTCTCTCTCTCTCTCTCTCTC
>QKMX01347299.1:42469-54251 GCA_003401595.1 Venustaconcha ellipsiformis | reverse complement strand
AGGTTTATTACAATCTAATGCAAATTGTGCGATGGTTGGGTTAAGGTAGCATTAGAGGACAAAGACACTTAGATACAGTACAGAGAAGCTCATTTGGCAATAACATAACATAAATATAAAAATCTGACAAAGAACTAATAAGACTTCTCTGTAGTATTCTGATCTAACATGAATGCTTTAAAAAACTGGCTCTTTTAATTTTGCACTTCACAACCAGAATCAAATTTGCCAGTCAATTATTGTGAATTCATTATTTCTTTGTTGGGTAGCAATATAAATGGATTTTGTACTTGATCAGCCGTAATTTTAATGATGAGATGAATTTTTAAGGTGATGAAATAAAACCTGAGTTTCACAGAAAATGCTGTCTCCCATGTATCTGTATGCTGTATAATGCCTCTATCTTACTGTTATAGAATTCTAGACAAAATTTCATCATTGTTGACCATGAAAATTAAATAAGCAATACAATTTTAATATTGTGTACAATGATGACATACTTTTTGCTTAAACAGGTGAGACAGACAAGAAACAAGACAGGAACTCTTCTAGTATTAGCAAACCCTCCCATTTGTTTGCACCCCCTACTAATTTAAAAAAAAAACAAACAGTATCAAGGATATAAAAAATGCACAAAATGCATTAATTTCATTCAATGAGTTCTAATTTTTAACATGAGTGTCACTATGAGGTCACTAACAATGTTGAATTATTGGCATTTCAATGCAAATGAAAGTTCCAATGTAAACAAGCTGACTGCTCACTGTCCATTTCAGCAAAACTATTTCACCTGCATTCAATGTTTACAATGTCTAGTTTTAATATTTCTAAAACAAACTGAACAAAGAAACAGGAAAAACTCATGTATACATGTGTTGAAAGAGATGTCGATCCAAAACTTATGGAATTATAGAGATTTTCAGAGACTGTGAACTACATCACATCTGCTGCTTGAAAACACAGACAGTCCAAGTGAAATGGCAACTATGATGCTAAAGAAACTCCCATTGATCTGAAATGCAAACAAGCTGACAGTGTTTTGGACACCTGGTGACAATCAGGTTAGATCTTAGAAATCAAATCAATCTTCAGTTGTAAAATTGATAGGGGTGAACCAATGAATGGGATGATGTGAGAATACTATAGCAAAACAGCACATTAACTTTAGAGCTATTGTAATTTTATACCAAAATTTTAGCTGAATAGTTACAGCAGATAGATCAGCTATGTGAGTTCTAAAAAACTCAAACCAACAATCTTCAACATTGATCAACATGATGATCTAAACTTTCTGTATAAGCAGGCACATCAGCTTTCTTTCAAGTTTCAACTGAATGCAGCCACTGATGTAGACAATATGTGACTTTTAACAATTTGGTGCAAAAATGTATCAATGGTCGCTTACGATCTCATTAATATCCATAATGATGCTGTTATCACCTCCAGCACTGGAAATGTTCCTATCATATCTCTCCTTGTTTATGCAGGAAAAAACAAAAATTTTATATATTTTAAGAAACTTATGGTTAAACAATACAAATAGGTTTTGTGAACTCAGTCCTACTTTAAAATGTTGGTAAAATACCTTGCACCACTTTATATATTTAAACTTCCTAGTAATCTGCAAAGATGATCAACTATACATAGTTTCTGTGCATTACAATTCCTATCTTTATAAGGACATATATTTACAGCAGGCATGTGCAACCCAGGGTCCAAGAGACACATCCAGCCTGCAATCTAGCTTTATCTGCTAATAATGTGTGGCTAGATGAATCACTTACCTGATCCATGCCTTGGAGGAAGTTGCACATGCCTAATTTACAGTAACATACATGATCAAAGCTGGTGACAAAGGGAAATAACTCAACAAATATATGATTACATGACTGCAGAAGCAATTGAATGGGGAAATTCGACTATGGTAAAGTGTGTTTATCCAAGAATACTTACCTGATCACATTTAATTTAGTAAATAAACTGCATCCTCTCAAATCCAGCAATCAAGGAAAGACAAAAATTCCATCTTTCCTGTCTATATAACTAAATCATGGGGGGTAAAAAAAAAAATCCATACTTATTACCTCCCCTTGCAACCACTAGGCAGCTACAAATTGGAAATGCACAATTTACTAGAAAATGTACTTTCTCCATTGTATACATTCCAAGATTATATTAACATTAGGAGAAAAGGTAATCAGTCGCAGAAATGCATAAGCATCCTATATTAATCACGGCCACCCTTTGAGGAAAGAATGGCTAGATTCCAATTATGAAGGATAAACCACTTTCCTAAAATGAGAGAAGGATGACCAGTGGTCACAAAACTACACAAATAAGAGAAAAGTGCAAATTGTCCTTACTAAATAAACAGAATTGGTGAGAATCCAGCAAAACTGTTGAACTCACACAGCTGAATAGATTGCATTAATATCAAACTGACTGCAGCCCAGATAATCAAAGACCCACCAGATTCTATTCTTGTCTCCGCAAAGCTAGATCATAAAGTTTACAATTGACCACATATACCTTCCAATGTCTTCTGTCTCCAACTGAAATGTAACACTTGAATGTGAGTCTTGCAGAAATAACCCTGATCTCATAAGATGAGATGTTCATGGTGCATATCAGATTTTTTTTAGACTTTAACCCTCTTAGAACAAGAATACGTTGCTTGAAGGATTATATCATCTTTTCTAGTCTGCACTGGAATATAGTTATACTGTTGGGCCCCAAAACCGTCTTCTGTGCACTACAAGTAATGTTTGTGAACAAGATCATTTAATGTTACTATTCAAACTCACACAATAATTTTTGCAACATGCAGAATATACCTTTCACATAATACTGTACTGATGCATTGTTGAAAACAAGAAATGTAATCCTGGATTGTAGTGGGAAACATCCAGCCAATAGGTAACTGCCTAGCAGTGATAAGGGGAGGTAATGAGTAAGTTTATTTCTTTTATTCATCTATATGTAATACTGATAGGAAACATGAAACTATTGCCTTGGCAAGATTGATAGTTTCACCTGGTAGCAGAGTTTATTTCCTAACATTTATGTGATCAGAAAATGAATCAATGGAGAAATAATTGTGTAAATAAATGGTTGAGGGATTATGAAGGCATATATGGACTAGCAAATAACAATATGGTACAAGCCTTTGGACTGCAGTGAATGATATCTGACTTACCCCTCCTCAAAAGCGGTGGCTTTTTAACTGGATATTCTGTATATAAATATAGTATCAGTGGTAATACATTCACATCTTATTACAGAATTGTTCATAGGAGCCACTGAGTTGTTCCACCTTTACAGTGAAGCCATATTTTACACGAGGTATGTTAGAAGCAAAGCTGTTGTAATGAGTTTTTTCATACTTAAGACTACACAAAAATTCTATATTCTCTATGTTCTCTAAATAAAACTACATTATATTTGGTTTTCATCATCATCTGTATGTGGGTGTGAATATATTGTCGTATTTTCAAGAGGGATCACTGTGCTACCTAAACCTCTAATGCATAAAATGGAATTTCTTCACCATGCTTTTATACATTTTTTTGTTACAATGTAAATGTTATTTCTTCACCATGCTTTGATATGGAATTTTGTTACAAGTATAATATTACTTTTTCACCATGCTTTTATGCTGGGATTTTTGCTACAATGTAAAATTTTATTTTTCACCATGCTTTTATACTTGGATTTTATTACAATGTAAAATGTTACTTCTTCACCATGCTTTTATACTGGAGTTTTGTTCAATGGTCACACATCATAATACTTTGCCTAAAAGAAAGAAAATAACTCTGAAATGAGTCACACAAAAACAGTGATGCCCCTGTCAATATGGCATTGCCTCAAAATGCAAAAGAAAACTTCTAAGTCCAATGGGAAACAGTACCTCAGTCAAAATTGTAATAGACAATGAAAATGTAACTTAACCTAGTTCACCCAGCTCCTAAACAAATTTGGTTGCAATCAATTAAGCCACAAAAAAAGTTATCAAGCTGAAATGAAATCACAGAATGCACACTAAAGGTATGGACAAAGGGGCAGTTGGTTGGTTGCTTAGTTTTTAATGACACTCTAAACAATTTATTTAGTCATTATTATGCAGAGGAAATGAAATGAATTTACCAAGGTAACACCGAGGCTCAGACACAGGCTGCAGTGGGTGAGTATCAAATCTGCAACCCATGTATTACGAGTTTAATGCTCTACCAACAGAGCCACCACAAGTTTGGACAATGGGACACAAGGGCAGAGCAATAATGTATCTAAGGATAAAGGGAAGTAAGGGTATTATCACAATCAGCTCCACTGCCATAACAATATACCCCCTTATCATAACAATATGCCCCTCTGTCATAACAATGTGCCACTTGAACAGAATGAGGGTATGGGCAATAACATTACTTGTACAGATGTAGGGATACAATGGCATTATCATTGCAATATGCCAACTTGTCATCCCAATATATCCCATTGTCATCACAATATACCCAAATGTCATCACATTATGTCCAACTGTCATCAGAATATGTCCACCCCATACCTCATGCAATCATAATATTCCCCTTGTCATCACATTATGCCCAACTGTCATCACAATATGTCCACCCCATAACCCTTTGCAATCTTAATATTCCCCATGTCATCACAACATGCCCCTTGAAATCACAGTATGACCCCTGGCCATCACAATATGCCTTCTGTCATCCCAATATGCACCATTAAATAGAATGGCACAAATATAATAAATACTCAGAGTTAAGAAAACAACTACAAAGAATAAGTAATCCCTTCGTATAAAGTTTCAATGACAATATCACCCAATTTAAAACAATGTCACAGCAAAAAGGGCCACTGTCACTTTATGCACTTTTACATTTTTGACCCCTCCCAATGACAATGCCCCAAACCCTTTGTAACTTGTGCTCATAAAACATCATACCAAATATAAACACCCTCCCTCAATTGAAATGGAAATTTGTCTTTGACATCTTTCAGTGACAACATCCCATACCCCTCATGTCTTATCTAATCATCCACATACAACATCATATCAACTATGAAACCCTCAACTGTTGAAGATGGAATTTCCTTTGACCCCTCCCAATAAAAATACTCAACATTCTTTGTTATCTACTCCTCCTCTTACATAGACGTTTTTAAGAAAACACAAGTTTGACATTAACAGCATTTCAATGATTTGGATCATGGTGTTTTAAGTTGCATTTCACCTATATATAGAATTATCTAACAAGAAAATTGGAACCTAACAAAAAGTGATCATAATTCCCTAATTTGATGTTAAAAAGAGCAAAATGTCTTGTTTTTCTGAATAATTATGACAATAAATTATTAGAAACATTTTGAACATTCTTTTTGGAAAGTTATAAACTGGTACATCATCAAAATCGAAACTTAGATTTAGTACACTGTATGTATATGTATGGGTTAATTAAACATGCACAATCTTAGCTATATCATGGTGAACAAAAGCTAGGCAGCAAGACAACCTCTTCAATCCAAAAACACAAAACCATGCCAAATGACTTGGAAGACTAACTGTTTAAAGAAAAGTACATATTGTGAGACAAAATAAAGGTAAAAATGTTGCAAGAACTCCCTAAAAAGGCAAACAATAACAAGATAATGTAATATATGCTGGGAAAACTCCTGAAAAGGGAATAAAATACAAAAATAAAGGTACAATGGGTAAAATCCTTTAAATATAAGATCAACATTTTTCAATGTGACTGCATTCTTTTAAAAGTCCAAGACCTCACATTAACATTATAATAGGATGTATCCCAGAGCAAAATGGTTGCCTCAATCAGTCATATCTAACAAAATGCAGAAAGTTGAAAGGTGTACTGAAACTATTCTACATCCCATAATACACAGGGGGTTAACAACTTAGAATTAAAACACATGGGTCAGCTCAGTAAAATACATGTTGAGAAATTCATATTTTGGCTATCAATTAATTTAAAATTACCTGTTACAACTATATTGAGTTCAGGTGTTGGTTTCTTATCTACTGAAACTGTTTCTTCAAGATCTGAAAAATGAAAAATTACCTTTAAAAACAGGACATTTTAAATATTTTTTAAAGTTCTCCAGTCAATCATTTGTTTCTTAAAGAAAGATTTCCATAGTTTTACTGAATGTGTCTCAGTAATTCCTTTATCAATGGATCCAATGAATCTAACTACTAAATTATTATAACGAAACAAAAACAAAGCGAAGGGATTGACACTCTAATCTCCAGAAAGAATTTCCATCATTTCTTCTATTTAACTGCTGAGTGCTGAAACCAACTCTGATATACTTGATGGACAAGATTTTCAAATAAGTCACTATGGCAACCATACTGGATATAAAATCAGTACCATTTTCATTCAGGACACACTAGATACTATTAGATGACCTTTGGTGAAAACCCAATGTTGATATGAACATCCATTCAAAAAGATTAGTCACAAGACTTTCAATATGGCCACTGTGGCAGCCATACTTGAGATCAGATCAGCTCTATTTTCATTTGGGATCAACTAGATATCATAACTAGTCTTCTGGTGAAAACCCTATGTTAATATGATTTTCTATTTTCAATATGGTCACTGTGGCAGCCATGTAAGATTGACACCATTTTCATTTATGACCAACTAAAAGAAGCAGAGATAAGATTTTCAAGATGGCCATTGCAGTTGCCATACTGGATGTTAATATCAGCAACATTTTCATTTAGACCAATTAGATATCATAAGAAGTTTATTGGTGAATAACCATGTTGATATGACCATCCATTCTGGAGGAAAAGCAATAAGAAGATTTTAAAGATGGCCATCATGTGCAATGTCAAATCTTCATAATTTTCATTTAGGACCAACTAGACACCATACAAAAATCTTCTGATTAAAATCTCCTGTAGATAGGACTTTGTTCAGAAGGAGCAGCACTAACATGATTTTAACAAGAACCCTAAAAGGGAATTTCCAAAACGAATTTACAGGAATTCAAGATAAAAACATATTTTCCTTTAAACTGCTCAGTGTTGAAAACATCCCTGATATTCTTTATCAATAAAGGAATGTGTTAAGGTTGGCAGCAGCGGTGGTCAAACTGTATGTTCTTATTTTGTTTTGGGTTGAATACCATTTTTCAGCACAAGACAGGCCATACATAGCAGCCAATAAAACTACTTGTGGAGAAACCTAGGAAAATTTCAGTAAGACCCACCCACCCATGGGAAGCTACTGGCAAGCTTTCTCACATACCAAAATTGACTGAGCCTCAAGATGCAAATCCCTATGGACAGAGGTAAGATGACAGTGATCAGTAAAGAACAAGTTCTTAAGAACACTTAGCCCTTCCCCACCTCACCACACTTGATGTAAGATCAGTTATTTATGATCAATTAAACTCCATGAGTTTTCTGGTGCAAACCCAGGCTTATATATGCATCCATTCATAAGTAGTGATAAGACAATTTTCAAGATGACCATCATGGCAGCCATATTTTACATAAAATTGCAAAATCTTCATTTAGGACAAACTTGATATTGTAAATCTTTGGGTGAAAACTACATGCTGATACGGCCATCAAATCAGGAGTAGTGAACACAATATTTTCAAAATGGTTGCCACTGCAGCCATATTGGACATTAGATTGCTGCCATTTGCATTTAGGATCAACTAGCATTATAAGAAATCTGGCAGTAAAAACCAAACCTATTGTCAACATAATGAATAATAAAAACAAAATTTTCAAGATGGCAACTAGTGGTCATATTAGTTGTCCAAGATGCAACATTTTCATTCAGCAACAACTAGACCATGGGATGAATGTGTGTTTAAAGTCTTATGGCAATCCTACAAGTAGATTAGGAGGAGTAGTGATAACAAACTTGTACCAATGAGCTGATGGATGATAGCGAACAGACCAAGAGCAAAAGGCAATTCCATTTACGACAAGCAGAGATAATAAAAATGTCTGCTGTGGATATTAGATCTGCACTATTGTTATTTAGGATCAGCTAGACATCAAAGAAATCTTATGGTTATATCCCCATGTCAAAATCACAATGCATTCTGGAGTATCAATAAACAAGATTTTTAGGACAACTGCCATGGTGGCCTTCTTGGAACTCAGATCAGCCATATTATTATTTAGAACCATCTAGACACCATTAGAAGTTTTCTGGTGTAAACCCCATACTGATTTGGCCTTCTATTCAGAAGTGCTGAAATAACAAGAATTTTAAGATGACAGCCATGGCAACCATTTTCATGTAGAACCAAACAGACATTATAATTCTCATGCACCATTCTCATGAAGAACCAAACAGACATTTTAATTCTTTTAATGAAAATCTCATGATGAAATGACCCTCTATTTGTTCTGGAGTAGTAGCAATAAAAAGGTCTTTAAGATGTATGGCTGACGAGCACCATTTTCATCAGGAACAACAGGACTTTAAGAAGAATGTACATTTAAAGTTTCATGGCAATCATCCACTAGGCAATAGCTCTTTACAACTTGGTCAGAATACAATGAAAGCCAAACTTGTCTTAGGTCTTTCTAATACAAACCAGAATACTAAATTTGCTTCCAATTCTTTAAGTCCTTCAAAAGTTATTGAGCAGAAATGAAACCTGTCATGGAGTTGGTTTTGATGGTAAATTGTGTTATACTATATGCTCCTTTGATATATGGCAGGGGCACCAGAGTAGGATATAGACTGTGGCAGATAAATTGTGTATTTTTAAGCACAAATTTTGTCTTGCCGAATTAAAGAAATGTATGCATGATAGTTATTTTGCCATTACTAACATCTTCTATTTTGACGCCAATCAATCGTGATATTTTAACAGGGAAATTGCATGTAGTTTGCATGAAATTATTGCATTTAAATCAATGGTGGAAAAAATCTTGCAATTGAAAAATTTCTTAGCTTCAAACATAATTTCAATATTTTGCACAACAGATCAACATTAATAAAAGCCACTAAGAGTATAATTTTCACTGAATTATCAAATCTTGCTAATTAATTAATAAATATATAAAACATTCACATCATTATAAATGGAAAATATTAACAACATTTGACCATTATGTCAACTGAATGACTAATCCATCAACTTATTAAACAACAGACCAATGAAATGATTGAATCTTACACCAGGTAAATGGCTAATGATGAATGCTATGTCACAATAACCAACCATTATTATTGAAACATGGCTAACAAAGCTAGAGGATAAAAGGAGGCTGCCTTGAACAGCAACAGATGTACACAATCAAACAGTCATCATGTTCCTAATGTTATTTTATGAGGAAACAAAAGCTATGCATGGAATAAACAAACATAAAATATTTGCCTAGTTGTAAAGATTCTTGTCTTGGGAAATATATAATGGGTGATTTTAAACTGATAAACCAGAAGTGCAATCAATGGGATGAAACTGAAATAAATTTGTTGACCAAGCATAAAAAGACTCACTGATGGATCAAATAAATTACAAATTCACACACTCACTGACCATATGAATTACCAGTCACACACTCACTGATCTTATCACTTACTAGTCACACACTTATGACCATATCAATTACTAGTCACATGCTCATGACCATATCAATTAATAGTCACACACTTATGAAATATCAATAACTAGTCATCTGCTCATGACTATACCTATTACCAGTCACAAACTTATGACCATATCAATTACTAATCACATACTTACGACCATATTAATTACTAATCACATACTTATGACCATATCAATTACTAATCACACACTTACGACCATATTAATTACTAATCACATACTTAGGACCATATCAATTACTAGTCACACACTTATGACTATATCAGTTACTAGTCACACACTTATGACCATATCAATTACTAGTCACACACATATGACCATATCAATTACTTGTCACACACTTAAGAAATGTCAATTTCTAGGCTCACACTCAATGACCATATCAATTACTAGGCAACACACTCAATGATCATGTGAACTACCAAGCACATACTCATGACCATATCACCTACCAGTCACACACTTAAAGACCATATCAATTCCTAGTCACACACTCATGACCATATCAATTACTAGGCAAATACTCCATATAAATAACTAATCCAACACTTATAACCATATCAACTGCAAGTCACACGCTTATGACACTATCAATTACAAGGCTCACACTCAATACCCATGTCAACTACCAGGCACAAACTCATGACCATATCACTACCAGTCACACACTCAAAGACCATATAAATTGCTTGTCACACACTTATGACCATATGAATTTCCAGGCACATTCTCATGACTAATCAGGGCAGATTACATGTACACAAACCAGTCTTTTTCATCATGTATTGAATAAATGGTGCTGTGCTCTATGTCAAAATGAATTATGTTTAAATCATTCACGCATGAAGAAAATTCGGTTTTTTAAGATGATCAATTGAAAATTTGATGAGAAATAGCAATGGATATCATTTGTATTGCTGTACAGAATGAAATCTAGTCCAGTGCTAAAAAAAAAAATCTGATAGCCTGACGCCCAGGGCCCCTCTAATTTTAGACTGGGCTAGTCCTGTATTCCAAGTGAGGTGCCCATCAGACTTGTCAAAAGAAAATTGTATTTGCCTGAAGAAACTTTAATCACACTGATGAAATGTGTAATTGTATTTTTAATATGTTGACATACCTGCCATAACACGGTGCAATCTAAATCAGATCTTCACTCTCCTACATGAAATTTGAGATCTGATTTTAATTTGATTGAAGCATGGCATGTTATGCTAAAACTGTGATTTTGTACTCCCGAACACCCTGACACGGTTTTGTTTCTAGAAAACACAATTTTCAGTACTTTAAAAAATGAAGAAAAACACCCCACCACTTTTAGTATGCCCATTACATGTCGCTTGTATAAATGGTAAACAGTCCTGATTGGCGCTGATGTAAAACTATCCCTTGGGCAGTTTAAATAGTGGCAATTAACTCATTACCTCCTGGTACCACGTTTGTGTGTCAGGAGTTAGTACCCTACTTCTGAGCTCAGAAGTGTCATGGTCATTTAAGATACACCAAAATGGGTGGTATTACTGAAAAGAAGACAGACCTAGCTCTACATGGATACCAAATAATCTGGATTTTCTACTCACTCTTATATCCTACTTCATGTAAAAACACATGCTGGACTCCTCTAATCTGCTCCTCTTTCATACTGCATGTAATTGTTTATTCTACCTCACTTGATGGAAAAGTATTTTGATTAGTGCATCTCTATTCTAACTTGTTTTGATCCACACATCAATATTTTCTGTACCCAAAATGCAAGCCCCTCACAAATTTGTTCCTGGTTTGGGATGCAATACTAATCTATTATGTGGAAACCATTTTTTTTCTTTGGTAATGGTACATGGTGGATAACATAAGTTATGGAAATTATATAGAGAATGGATAGATGTCATTACATGACATGACTTCCAATACTGCAAGCAACTAAAAAAAAACAGTTCACTTTGAATTTCATTTAGAGATTTCTAACACTCAGACATTATTTTTAAAAAAAAAAAAATTTTATTGTTTATTTTTGGGCTTTTGTTTGTTATTTATTTATCTGACATGATTTTATAGCATATATAAACTTACCAAAGTTTAACAGGAAGAAACAAATTTTCAAAAATAATCTTAAGAAGTCAAATGCTTACTTTTTATTGGATGACCAAAC
>QKMX01347290.1:2471-14908 GCA_003401595.1 Venustaconcha ellipsiformis | reverse complement strand
GTATGTATGTATGTATGTATGTATGCATGCATGAATGTATCCATTTAAGGTTGTCTGGGAGAGTTTTGATTATCAGACATAATTATAGAACAAGTGCGATATTCAGTTCATTTTTGATTTATTTTTATCTCCTTTTTCAAGTTCCTATGCAAAATTCTGTTTTAGCGATATATTTACTGAGAATATCGCTGCTACACGTTTCATTTAGCTAGCATAATTACATCATTCCTATGTCGTTCAATAATGAAAATATTGTATTTAAGGTGTGATCAGTTGAGAGTTGCATATCAGTTTTGGGCGACTTTAAGCAATCGATAGAAAATGTAAGCTAGGGCCCAAACTTTATGGGATAATAAATAGGCAGGGATAATTATAGAAACAGAGATTAAAAATATATTTCAATATATTGTTAACATATAGATTCATGTTATACGTGCTTACAATCCAAAGACTGCAAGTAACTGTGTACATTTAACTTGCGAAAACAAAAATCATCAAACGTGGTTGGTCAACGTGTAGCATTAATCAACTGATATACAATGTGGCTACTAAAAGGCTATGCCGTATTTATCCCAAATATCCGCTGAATAAATACAATAGGCGCATTTAAAACAAAATATGTTCAACGGGTAGTATAAAATTCCAAAGATCTGATGATAAAATAAATTCCTGAAAATTAAAAGTTTAATCGCCTTTGTGATTTAAAACTAACAATCTCACAAATAGCAATTGTACAATTTGGTAACTTCTCAAATAGAAGTCTGGCCCGATGTAACCTTTGCTGAACATTCCATCATTGTACAGTATCAAGCCCAAGGTATGTTAGGAGGAGTAATACGAAACACCTATAATTTCAAATCAAAATAAATAAGATGGTGTGGCATTATAACTGATGAAGTGTTTGAGGAGCGGAGACCTTTTCGGAAAAGCGATGTCATTTTCATACCTAATCTGCATATATATGTTACTGTGAATCATAATTTCAGCATAAATAAAAGATGGAAATATTTTCACAGATCAGCAAATAATCCTTCGTCGCTACGATTTTATGTTGCCAGAATTCCATAGTAGATGATGGTAAAACAATGCCATGATTTACGGTATTTTCACAATGAAAGCAATTAGTGTTTATCATGGCTAACGAACAATAAAAATACAATTCTTTTTTGTTCTTGCTTCACATAATTTTGTCTCCAAGAGATAATATTTCAGAATATTAAAGAAAGAAGTACAGCTTTGACAATAATTAAATCGTTTTGTAGATATTGTACAATTTATAGACACTAGGTAACATATTAGGGCATATTCGGTACCATATATTGGTCATTGATTAACACCATATTTCTAAAAAAAATTAAATGAGCAGAATTCGAGAAAAACAGTTCTTATGTTTAAGGATTGAATGGTTTTATTTGTAATTCCGAAAAATCCGATCTCATCCCAGTATATGAAAATTAAATTAATTTTCTAAGCTCCAGTTGATATTAAATAACCAAATAAATGCACCAATGTTATATGCCCTTTAATTTGATTTTAATTTTTCTTGATCTTAAACTGATTGACTATTAAGCACAGAATGGTTTCAGTTTCCTTTGCTAACTAAAATCGCAAATTTCTTTTAACGATATTGGTTTGGCATAAAATAAGAGATGTGCTTTCCCATATAACGTCATACCAAATACCGGTCAGTAGCAATTAATAGAAAACCATTGTCAGGAGGAGTGTAAATATTGGATGATGAAAAATCCATATCTCCATAAAACGAGAACCAAATTTACGTAATATTTTATTTTATTTTTATTTTATCTTATTTTATTTTATGTCGTGTTTTTTTTAAGATACATACTCAAACAACATTGTTTCCATTAGACGTTCTACTTAACTTTAGCTTAGAAATTAGTTAGCTAATGTCATTCATAAAGTAAGTTAAGGGAACATGCTATACAAATAACATACCTGCTGTTCCCAATACAGAGCAGCTTTGAATATTCTGTACATCTCTTGCTGAAGCGAAAATTTTAAATACATGCCTGGAACCAGGTGTGACGTCGTTGATAAGACGGCTGCACACAGAATACGACAAACAGTCAATTTTGCTGGATACATTGACATCTGTATCATTCGCATCTAATTTAATCTGAAAGTGCGTTGCCCCTACCGGTTTCTGCCAAAACACTCGTATGGCTGATGTGTTTACTGCAGTGGCGTTGAGACACGTTGGTTGATTTGGCACTGTCAACAATATTAGTCGAATTAAAATTAAAAGAAACAGGCATATTACATAACCTTATAACCATATATATTGGTAATCGTGCACAAATATTGTTTTCATTTTCGTTACTTTTTATATGAATAGTCCTCTTTCTTGACTTTTGTGGTTTTACATTTTAAATATTAAAATTAATTTTGCTCACGAAAAAACGCAGGTTGCAACCTTCAACTGCACTGAAGAAATAATTTACACACTCGCAATGACCAGGCATCATGACTGTCTATTATCTGCTCCTAATTGGTTTGGCAATTTTTCTCTAATCGAATTCGCTTAATCAGGGCATTAGATACAATATTTAAATGAAATCTTAGCAATTTCTCACGATTTATTTGGTTTTTATCCCTCTCAGTACTCTGCTGCCATTGTGTTAGTAAAACATTTTCATTTTCTTATCGTTCAACATAAGAAGGAAATCTACGGAATTTATAAGACGCAAAGAGAGATAAGAAAATTAAAACAGAAACCCAAAAGAACAAAACAGACATAAAATAAGGACCCAACTTTAAACATATCCATTAATTATGACTGTGTTATATAATGATGATAATATATTCACAACTCATAATTGCAAATGCAGTAAATATTGTAACTTGCGGTTCATGGTAATTAACCAAAATAGAGAATTCAGTTGTAAAATAAAATAAAGTTGATGAAATCAAAATGCAGAACGCAAACAATTTTATGATAAAATTAATATAACATATACGCACTTGTTATTCCAAATAGAGAACACCCTATGTTATTTAATATTCCATATGATGAGGCAAATATCTTAATGTCATGTTCGGATCCAGGCACCAATCCATTAACGGTGTAGCTGCAATATGAAGAGTAAGAACAGGCAGTCTGCTCGGACACCGTATAGTTGTACATACTGCCATCCACCTGTATCACAAAATCAGTTCCTCCTTTACTGATGTATTTGTACCAATGGACTTGAAGAGCTGATTCATTAACAGATGATACATGTGAACAGTTTGGCGGATATGGCACTGCAAAATGTGTAAGGAAAGTACAATTTAAAAACAAAAATTTCCTTTCAGATCTGTTTGTACTGTGAATAAAACTAGAAGCATGAAGTGATCCTTATTATTTTTTTCAAATTCACTTATTGCTTCCAGCTATTATATTAAAGTCGCTAAATATATTTTCTTTCTATAAAGCGAGAACCTAACTGAGTATTTTACAAGTCAAAAATAGTGCTTGCATTTCTGGGAATGTGCAAAAATTAGACTTTTGTTTGATAATTTTCAATAGCCACGTGCCCAATCAGCCTTTTCAACTCATATGCGTCAGTAGAACTGAAAAGGGATTTTCATCGGTCAGCTACTAAATTTTTTTCCATATAACAGAGCAACAAGCCTGTAAATGGTTTGTTTGAAAGAAATCGTTTGCTAAATCATGTTGTCATCATTAAAGATTAACAAAGGTGAACATTTTTAGTTTTATCTTATGACAGCATGATGATAAAGAGTTTAAGTAAGCGTGCAAACAAAAATACGGACATTAGGTATTGCTATAACGTTCTAATAAATCGTCCAGACTTCGCTATGATTTTAAACTCTATACATAAAATGCATAACTTTGGAGTAACATTTAAATGAATGATATGTGTCGTCCCATTTAAATCACCTGACTAGTTATTATGCATTCCATTTGAAGAGGCATACAGGTGAGTATTACAGTTAGATCCAGGGTTAAAATGCGCAGGTCGCAGTTATTTATGCCTCGCCCCTTGATCAATTCGCATGTGTCTATTAATCAGTCTCATTTTCGTTTCAGATTTTTATCTCATGAAAACATTCACCTACCCGATAAAGAATAACGTTTGTCGCTTTATTACTGACCTTAATGCATGGATTTACTGTATATCAATCATATCTCAATCATATATGATGATTATATCTTAAATGAACTTTTATTTCACTCACTTGTAGTTCCAAGTAATGAACAGGAATGGTTATTCTGAATGCCATAGGATAAGGCTGAAACTGTTATGCTATATCTTTTGCCAGGTTCAAGTGCTGTAACATTGACGCCACATAATGTTGCGGACGATGAACAAGCACTGTCCCTCGAAATATTGATATAACTTGCAGAACCATTGTGGCTAATGTGGAAGTATGTTGCACCTCCTGTATAGGTTATCTGCCATTGAATTTGCAATACGGTAGGACTGAGAGATGTTACGTTCAAACACGTAGGTGCTTCTGGCACTGAAGAAAAGAAAAGGTTTATAAGTGTATGTTTTACCAAAGATGTCTAATAACTTCCGTAAACTAATATGTGTAATTTATAACATATCGTTCGGTCATATAATTTTCAGTAACATAGCAGTAAAACAAAAATGAAGGTATAGTAGATAAATAAAACGTAAGCAAAGGTGTATATATTGTGATATACTCCATTAGAATAATTACATTTTGATATTAAACAACATATGTCTCAAATAACAGATGTTGAATAAAACTTAAAACATAATACAAGAATATAAAAAGATATTGTATCTAAACATTTGTATCAGACAGGTTATATTTAATATGACTAAGGTGACTATTATTGCCATGCATTGCGGATGCTGTGTGACTTGGTCAGAATGGCGATGGATGATGCCAAGAACACTTTAAAATGCAAAACATTCAAGAAACATTAGTATGTGCCTGAGCTCGTTTTCAGATAACCTGATGTCATCTACGATTCGTAGATATATCATGTGAGAAACAAAATAATGTATAAAATAATGCAAACTCAATAAAAAATACTGGTGTTTTAATGGTTTGAAAGGAATGAATGTTTACGTGTTGTTTATATACAAGTTTTGATAAGTATTTAGTTGAAAATATTATAATAATTGAAAGTATATTTCTGCTGCAGATTTTGGACTTCAACAGAAATGCATATAATATGCAAATATTTCAAATTCTGTCATTGTCTACCAAACCGCAATATAGTAAGATAATGACTAGCTGATTATATTAGCTAAAAGAGGAATGCTGCAATTTATAGAAAAATGCTGGAGTAAAATATTGTAATCAAAAATCATTTGCGTTTGCACAGTTATCTCCCCTTGCATAGACACAACTTCATAATTAGTTAACAATATTCAGCAAGGGACTGCAAATATGCGTAAAGATGGTCAATGTCGTCTTTCCAGAAGGCTCGCTTTTATTATCATTATAAAGCAGATCAATTTACCTTTGTACCTCTTGAATGAAGATCGGTCTTTACAGATTCATACATTTAGACCAGATATAATCAAAATTGTATGTCAGTGTAAATGCGAACTATTTCGATACGTAACATGTCGATTTGTTTAAACGTATTAAGTCACTGGAAAGAACGTATTGATTATGGAACGTTTTGGCCAGAAACAACTGCGGATTCTTTCAAATTACTAAACTCACTGATGTAATTAAAGAATCTTAGAGTCATCGTAAACAGAAAATATTTGAAATTACAAATAGAAAATAACATAATAAGTAATATTAAACTTTCCCTAAATCAACAATACCAGATGAGTACGGAAGTAAACCCATCCAATGACTGTTCTTCTATTATTTACTGGTTATTAGAATGACTTTTTACCAGGAACAGCAACGAGTCATTCTATGATTAAGAAAGAGAGAAGTATGCAAAAAATGGAGCAATATTTGAGAACAGATATAATTAACTGGCCCTAAAAGTACATTTGCCTCTTATTTTCAAATGATCATAAGTATGAAACCACTTGATGTCTAAATAATTCTGTGACGGACTGTTGTATATGTTCCTTAGTTGTGTATGCTGTTGTTACAATGCTTGCCAAATTCTCAGCATTTAACAACAAACAATCTGAAGGAATCACCACACACGCAGCGAGAATATTTATAATATGTATGGTACCAAATTTCGACGAAGAGAAGAAAAAACAAGTTTTCTCAGAAACGTGGAAGAAACAACTGCATTTCATGAAAACAGTAGCGGATATCGTATATTCCTGCTCTGTATTTGTATAACTTGCATTTTGTGTTGTCAAATTAGTGCCGGAACTTCTGTCAATCTATCGATAAATGAAATTGCAAATGATGCTTAATGAAAAGAAAATTAATCTGAATTCGTATCTCTAGGCATTTCAGTGCGGTTTAAAGAAATGAGACAGGAATTAGATAATAGTCGACAAAGGAAACTTCCAGGGTCAGATCCAAACAGTTATGGGGAGAATTTTGTAATTCACCAGCTTCCTTTTCGAACCTCTAGAACTCCAATCACTTCATCAGAAATCATATTAGCCTATTAAACCATCACCGTTTGTCTGTCTATGAAACAGCTTGCACAACTAATGATAGATCACCATTTATCTTATGCAGTTGTCATTCATCGCTTTCGTTGTGACTAAGTTTTTGTACAAAATACTATACAGTGCAATGTCTCTGCCCATCAGGGCAAGTCTTACAAAACAAGAATTAAAATCCCAAAATTGATACCTGACACGTATATTCCAAAAGGTTTTGTTTTCTCCCTTCGGAGGGTTATTATCACACTTATAAAGCTGTACATTTAGCAGTAAAATGTTACTAGGAGAAGCGATTCATTGCATCTCACTCAAATTATGATGCATTATATGTGATCCCTCTCTAGAATATATTTAGCGAAGAACGTGAGAATTTTATTACTGCATTAGAGTAGAAAACCTGAAATTCTTTACTTGTATAGATATAACACAGGACTGACAACCTGTCGATGTCGCTCGCAAGAGCAGTCACAATATACCAATAATGTCACAACTCTTTCTTTTGAAAGATAGACATTTAATGCTGAGATATCTCACATTTAAAGCTATTTTTATATCCAGTAAATCTTATATCTATTACATTGCTATAAATCTGATTTGATTTCACTCATTTTACAATAACTGAACGCTTATTCGTTTAAAAAGCTAAATATTGTATTTGACTGTCACTAACAGGGGCAAAACTTACTTGTAGTTCCATGCAAGGAGCAGAACTTGTCATTCTGTATTCCACTTGTAGAGGAAAATATTGCAACATCATACACTGAGCCTGGATGTAATCCCGCGACATTGTACTCACATAAATAGAACGAGTCGGAGGATGCGTCACATATATCAGTCATCGATACAGTTACATTTTGAACGCCTACTCTGATATTGAAATCCGTTGCAGCACCCGTAACATTTATTCTCCAGAATACTTGTAGAGCTGATGTACTCAATGTTTTCACCTGGGAACAGTCTGGAGTGTTTGGCACTGTTATAGATATATGAGATTAGTGATATGCTACTGTTGCATTGATGCAGATTATAATTTAATATAGCACGCCCAGTATCTGTACAGCTATGTCACCAGTCCATACTTGTGTTGTAATGGATCTTGAGAAACATCGGATTTAATGTGTTTTAGACATGATGAAACGTATATTGTATTAGCGTGCAGCCAAGAAACAAACAAACAAACAAGTTCAGGCTTTATATATTTATCTTCTACGGTATGAAATAATTACTTCGCACAAGTTTTATTCGTTGATAAAACTAATAGCTTTCCAGTGTCGTGACATACATCTCTAAGAACTTCTTAGAATATTTAAACAGAACATGCGAGTTAGCTGTCTATCACTGACATTTATCTTATATCCTTTTTAACCCATGTACTGGAAGAAATTTTATATACAACTTTAAATGGATAATGCATAATTGTACTTACTTGTGGTTCCTAATAGTGAACATGAGTGGCTGTTCTGAACACCATAAGCAGAGGTAAATATCTGTATGTCATATGTTTTGCCAGGCTGCAAATCTGTGATATTGTGATTACACAATGCTGAGTTAGGCAAGCAAGCAATTTCTCTCAATACATTGGTGTAACTTGCAGAGCCATCATGGTTGATGAGGAAGTATGTTTCACCTCCAGCATAGTTTACCCGCCAATATATTTGTAGAGCTGTGGGACTAAGTGATGTCACGTTCAAACAAACTGGCGATTCTGGCACTACAAACGAGAGATCATCTTTGATAAAAATCTTGTCTTGCTATTGCAGTACGTTTACACTGATTATATATTTTTGTATTGACACGGTTCATTTTGTATTCAGATATGTATAGTTTTATTGTAAGTCCCTTTGGTTAATTACAAACATAATATTAAGTTGAAATTTACTCAAATTCGTGATCCAATACTAACACGCAAAACTCTTAATGAAAACATAATAAAAATCATTTGCAGATTTAGGTTTTATTACCGACCCAGCTATTATTTCATGCCTGATCTGCTCTCTGGCGTTCGATATAAATGTTCAATCTGAGTTTCTGTATCACAAATTTAAGATATAATTTTCCAACTGACTGTTCTATTAGATACAAAGTGTTGAATTTGCGACCTACAGGTCTTAAACATAAATGTTGAAAACACATTGAAGAGTATAAATATTGCCGACCTGAGCACTTATTCATCTTTCATTCCCACCTTCTCCACTGATGACACAAAGAGACATTTCAAAAAGTAAATCATATACAGTAATAACACCATCCAAACAAAAGTATTTCAGCTGCTCATTTTCAAAATATTAAAATTTATTTAGCTCAATTGTTTTGAGTGACTGATGTTAACCGTTATAAACATATACGACATAAGGTAGACGTAGTATAGAGAGTAGCTTCTTAATTAACTCAGACTACACATTTTATAACTTGCTGAGACATTTTTCAATTGGGCACAAGCAGAGAATGTTAATTTGTCCATACTTTAGATTTTAAAGTAGAATATAAAGAGAATAAAGCAAAATAATATTAATAAATTTGTTCATGCTAAAATTATCCAACCGATTTCTCTCTTCGTCGTGTTATAAACTTATTGAAAATGTCATTTAGTTCTATGTACCAAAACGTTTTTTTGTAAAAAAAACAAGCAAAAACATAACAAGTGCGGAGTTTGAAAGCATTTTACACTAATTTTCTTTTATATATGCTTATACGAATTTAATTATTGTTATTCAGTTACATATGCCATTAAATGTGCTTGGAAGTAGAGTACATGTATTTAGCATGCAGAATGTAAGAATAGGGTTCGCTTACGGGTCCAAAACGTGTTCTATTTGATCAGTGAAGACAATTACACTTGCTGGTTACTGCCGTTCAAATGCATGCTATATCTTCCATACAAAAGAAAATAAATAAATACAAATACAAAGCTAAACAGTATCTATTTAGGACCAGCCACAGGAAACTTGCTTATTTAGCGGGGTTTTGGCGTAGTTTGTGCATTATCGTTTATAATCTTGCAGCTTCCTAATAAGTTTATTTGGATGAATACATTATTAACCTTGAAACGAATGTCTGAAAAAAAGTTGTATATGTTATAAATACATAAAACATAAATGTTTTATTTCTTCTGAGTCGGATCCAGAACTAGCATGAGTGGTTTTAGGAAAAGACGTCGCTGATGCATGGCCTACATTCATTCCCACTCCGAATATAACTCATTATGTTCTCCGCCGGCTCCGAACAAAACATACTTTCAGTTTTCATTATTTATAGGGTCTTTCAAATTTTCTATTGTAGACAGAAAAATAGATAATACCTATTTTAGATAGCCATGCGTGAAACTGAGACCTGTGATATCTAAAATCTTTATCGCAATTATTCATAAGCAGAAGCTAACCCATTTCATTTAGCACAATGAAAATTTACTTCACTACGGAATCTATTTGAGAAGACATATCTTCATAGGAAAGAAAAGTTCAGTATATCGGATGCTTGGAAGAAAAACAAAGTAAAAGATCCAGACGACAGTGTTAACTATGCCTAAACAACACAACTCTTGCACAGTCAATTAATTTAAGTACAGCCGAAAATGTCCTTTACCAGTAAAACAATCTCAAACGATGTACAAAGGAAATTAAAAGCTAACAAAATGAATATTTTAGTCAAATTAAACTGCAAACAAAATATATAAAAATAATCTTATAAAATTCACTCTACGGCTTGTAAAGTATTGTAAGTCTTAATTCTTGTTATCTCTTACATAAATACTTTATCCAAAGAGTGTTTTGACACATTTTGAGAAATGTATATTTGTATCATATTACTTTGTTTGAGAAATTGGTTTATATGAAAGTTCTTTTTACTGAGTTAATGACGAGCAATCAGCACTAGTTTGGTCAACATCATAAGTATGTTGGTAAACTTTTTAACACTCTAATGTGCTACATAGAAGTCTTAAACATCCTGAAAAAAAACGATTTCCTTAGTCCAAATATAAAAGGGTGCCAAATAAACTGTTTGCAAAGTACCGCAGTTGGTATAAATATTTAAAATCCAAACATACAGCGGATACATCCTCCATGAAGTTTCCTGAAAGGTCAATTCATTTGGTTTTAAGTAATGTGTGTAGAAAAGAAAATATATGCCATCCAACGCTATCTCTCCATTCCTTTTTTTCCTTCGTTGCTGTCATTTAATTATATGTATGTAAGTCTCTTTTCTTTACGTTAATTGCCTGTATACTCTTTAATTATTTATTATGGAGACGAACTTGTTCATTAGAAATATTGTATTCCGTTGCCCTGCATACATGTGTGTGATCTTGTTGGCGAAACGATATTTTAAACAAGAAGATAAGTGGAAGGTTACGTCATCATACGATAACAAAAATTTAGAAACATTTGTCTATCCAATTACATCAAGCAAGGATATGTGCTATTCATAGTAACGAAGTAGAAGATGAATATATAAAATGCCATCGCATTCCCTTTTCAAATATGTACAAAATACAAACATATCGACTTTCATTAACTTCGATGTCTTTTCGCAGAGAGGTCAAAGCGCCTCAGATCTATTGATTCTAAAATTTAAATCGACATCTCTGTTGTTAAAGTTAAATTCACATGCATCTAAACAGGAACGAAATCTCCAGTTTATTTAGGAAAAATGCTTAGTCGTTAATGTTTATATAAATATTCATTTCGTGTACTGTGTAACACTAATGAATACGTCTTTTAAAGTTTCTGCTATAATATCCTGATAGTTGATGTCTAGTTATCAATCACAAAAACTGATAATTAAAAACACAATAATTGCAGTAAGTATACATTCCATAAAATGCTAAGCGTAGAATATATTATGGCATATATTAACTTAAAAGATACACACTTGTTATTCCAAATAGAAAACACCCATCGTTATTCATAACTCCATATGTGGATGCCAATATCCTGATTTCATGTTGTGATGCAGGCACCAATCCGTTAATGATGTAGCTGCACAGAGAAGAGATAGAGCAGGCTGTCTCGTTGGAAACTGTATAGCTGCCATTCAAATGAATAACAAAATCAGTTCCACCTCCAGCATAGTCTTTGTACCAATTTACTTGAAGTGTCGAGGTATTAACAGCTGATACGTGTGAACAGTTCGGAGCATTTGGCACTGAAAATATGTGAAGAAAAACAAAGGATTCCTCCTTAAGCAAATATTAGAAGCATAAATAATACCATAATATTTCAAATCGCTGTTTAGTAGCCATTCATTATAAAAAGTCGATTGCTAATTTGCATTTCGACAAAGTTAAAATAAAATCAAGACTGAGGATTTTAGTTTGAAAATCATACACTTTAAGATTTTTACATTGCAACCTGCTTTGGTCGGAAGTGAGTAGTTGCATAATTAATACAATATTTCGTTTGTTTTATTTCGACGGTTGTAAGAATATTAGAAATTCTTTTGAATCCTTTTTAATATCTTTTTGCCTATTTGGTCTCTGCAGCGATTTAATTGAAGGGCAATTACTTTCGGCCGAAATGCTGAAATATTTCGAATATAACAGGGAGTGGAGTCTATAGAAATGTTTTGATTCAAATGGAATCATGTCCTAGTCCTATTGTCATCGAAAGAATTGAGTAACACAAGTAGACCTGTATGAATATGTATTACTTCAACATGACATTAAAGCATTCATGTGTCCAAATCACTCTTCTCAAAAGTGTTTTCAAAAACACTGTTAATAAGTACTTTAATAAAATTTTGATGAATTGCCCACAGATCGTTATAATACAAAATATCATACAAATTGTAAAATGTATAACTTTTTATTTCTGGTTAAGCCATAAAACTGGTATTGCATACCATTTCAATAGATACAGGGTTTAGATCCATAATGATACAGCCACATTGCGCGAC
>QKMX01347285.1:922-11361 GCA_003401595.1 Venustaconcha ellipsiformis | reverse complement strand
TTTTACTGCATATATAAAATGCAAAGCATGATCATTTCAGCTGATGGAATAGTGATCAAGTGTAATTAATTTTTTAAACTGATTTAGGAAGCAATTAACTATCAGCAAATTCCAACAAAAATACATTTCAGAACTCTTGGTTGATAAGATTTTGATTCTGTGAAGCATGCCAGCAAAATCAAAAAAGGATAATTGAAAAGTGGCTATTTATCCTTTGCACATACTGCAAACAACACATGGACACACATCAACTCGTTAATTACCAGGATTCACTCTGAGATTCTAACAGACAAGTTTGAGCACCAGGACCATCCAGTATCCAGTTCCTAGTGAGTGTATTGATGAACACTAATGACACTTGTACTACCTTCGAACCCCTTTGTACTCTACTGAATTTGTATTTGAATTGTAACTATTGCAACATTATGTGACAATATTAAAAAAGGGGAAATTTGGGGTATGTGGAAATTAGAGTCCGGATTTGTGGAATTTCAGTCAGGGTTTGTGAGTTTATTTAAGTCACCAGCCTTAGGTCTGTCTAAAAATTTGTTTTTTTGAGCACTGGAAAATCTTTATAACAGTGTTTCCAATGGGAACTAAT
The DNA here is from genome assembly GCA_003401595.1 of Venustaconcha ellipsiformis. NCBI lineage: Eukaryota > Metazoa > Mollusca > Bivalvia > Unionida > Unionidae > Venustaconcha > Venustaconcha ellipsiformis. The sequence goes on along the minus strand of QKMX01347285.1, from coordinate 10,760 downwards.
AAACAATGAGTAATGATTTTTTGCAATGCATTTTCAATAAATTTACATATTAATAGAGGATCTGAGAAGAATAAGCTTTATTAATGTTCTCTAAAGTTTACTGAGATCACATGTTGTAGACAGTTAGGTACAGTGTGATACTGGACTGTTCTTAATATCTTCAGCATCATACTGATATGGAGAGGACTAAGGGGTAACCAGCCTACCCAACCAATCTGATCACATGAGTGTTTGGTGTGACTACACATATATATTTAAATAATTAAACACAGCAGTTGTATCTCAAGTGACTGACAAGTTCTGCAACCTCCTAATATTCCATTAAGTCTCAATAAATTTAACTCGCAATCAATTTAATTATCACTCAGTTACGCATTTTTCCTATAATCAAGTCGTAGCTGTAAATATCAGGCTTTTCCCAGAATTTCATCAACATTTTCACAATTTAAAGACTTTCCCTGGTGGGGAATAACTATTCTTTCTCCCAACCTTTTGGCCAATTTCCTGTAAGTGTGACCATATTAGATATGAGATCATTTTCATCTAGGACCATAAAAGTCTTGTGGTGAAAACTCATGTTGATATAATCATCCCTCCAGAACCAGTAGTGATAAAAAAAATGGTTACAATGGTGGCCATTCTGGAAGTCAGATAAGTATGATCTGAATTTAAGACCAAATAAACATCATAAGAAGTAATTTCCTAAAAGTTCCATCTTGATATAACCATCTGTTCTGAGATAGCAATAAAGAAGTTTTAAGATGTCCAGGCATGACCATTTTTATTGAGGATAAACTAGACTTGGGATGAATTTTTTTGGTGTAAAGTTAACGACAACCCTTTAAGATCAGCTCCATATTCATTTAAGACTAAAGATCACAGAAGTCTTCAGGTGAATATTCTATCTCTGCATGACATGATCTTGAATAATGATAACAAAACTTTATAGATGGCATCTGTCATGGCCATGTTAGATGTTCAAGAGTCGTCATTTTCATTTAGCACCAGCCAGACCTTAGAATAAATGTGCATGCAAAGTTAAATGGCAAATCTCCAAGCAGTTTAGACATGTTACTGATAACCATCTTTTGCTAACAGATGGAATGGCAATGGACAACAATCAATTCGATAAGCTCTTCTGGACTATGACCAGAACAGCTAAATCTCAGAGGTCACTTTAGCAGGCAGTTCAAGCAGAACATTTGCCCTCATCCATAATATTTCACTTCAACTGACCAGGAAAATGATGTTGACATGCCATGAGGGATGGATGGTTGTTTTTAAAGGCATTTTATAGGCTATATCATGCTGAGAAAATGGGAGTTAAATTTCATTTTCCAAAGACACAACATAACAACTGACATAGGCTTTACTGGCAGCATAATGAATTACAAGTCCAATGCACAACCAACAGCAAACAGTTTTTCATCAGAAATCATTTAAAAGTTTTGCCACTTTTATTAAAAGTAGTCAAAGTTAATGGCAGATCAGCATCATTTTTATAAAACCCTCAAAGCCAGGACAATTCCTATCAAATCTGGCCAAATTCTATTTATCAGTTTTTCTGACGAAGGCATTTCTCTATATTTAATAATGCCTGCCATATTTGCTACCAGATCAGCATCAAATATAAAAACCTGAAAGCCCACTATGCCAAGAAGATTAAGCCCAATTATTTTATTTTTTTAGGTCTGACAGCCATATCTGATGGTGGGTTGGCATCATTTGTAAAATCTGAAAGGTTTTCCTGTCCAGATTCTCTTTCCAACAGTTCTGCAGGTCATTTCAAGGTTTTCTATTTTCAGTAATGGTAGACATCTTTGATGGCAAATTACCAACACATGAATAAGTTTGAAATGTCTTCATGCAAGCACACTTTCTTTTTTTTAATTAATCAAATTCTGCACAGCAGTTATGAAGGGAACTGCTTCATAGGTTTCAACTGTTAGTAATGATGGCCATATCTGATGGTAGATCATTTGTACAAATGTCAAAGTATGGGTGGTTTTCGAGAAGATCTATTTTGTTTCAAATGGCCATATTTGATGGTTGACTGGCATATTTTTTATATAGAAATTTTAAGTTTTTATATGTGGATCCTTTCTATTAAGTTCAGTAAAATTCTAATCACTGGTTTTGGAGAACAAGAGTTTAAAGGTTTTTCTATTTTTAATCATGGCAGCAATATTTAATGTAGATTTAGCATCATTGGTATAAACTTTATAGGTTTTCATTCCAGCCAAATTATATATAAATTGTTGTTAGAAAAGAAGTCATTGCGAGTTTTTTTTTTCCATTTGTAGCAGTAGTGGCTGGTCTTTTTTTTTTTAAATAACACTACTTGGCATAATTTGCACAAACCCAAATAGTCACCCTGGCAGAATACTTCTGTAAAATTTTTGATCAAATTCTGTTCAGTAAATTTTGAGAGGAAGTTATTTAAAACATTTGTCACTATACTTGGTAACGACTGCAACATCTAATTTGTAAAAATGTTAAATCCATTCATACCAGAATGCGAGAGGGCCTGAAAAGTTTGGATTTTAAAAATTCCAGACCGATTCTTGTTAGCTGCAGACTGGTCATATGTAAGCAGCAATATCAGGTCAGACCCTCAGTATTTCTTGCTTGTTCTTATAAACTGACAAAAATTGGCTTTTTAAGCCTTAAAACACCTGAAGAGTCACAAAAGTGCATTAATCCAAGCAGAAGTCGCTTGATAATGGAAGACTGATGTTTTAGTACTGCTGAATTCCTGCACATGCAAAAATATGTCCACCAGTCTAAACTTTATCTTAATCAATCAAGCATCTGTCTATTCTCAACCAATGCTATAACTAAGCATTAATAGTATCAGCTCAGATTCATTCAAGTACAGGTTTACTAGTGAATCAACAACAGGAAATTTGTCTGCTACAATGCTTTAAACTTCCCAGGACCAAAAAGGACTGAAATTATCATAAAAATGAACATGTAGAAAATAACCTGGCCATAGCTTGAGTATGATGAATAAAAGTTGCTTTTGTTTTTTTTAGTATGTACAACACACCCAGAGTCAGAAAATCATTCAAGTGCTTTGTTCAAAGGCACATCCAATTTTATAACTGACCAATTTATAGCTGATGAAACAAACAAAAAGCATATTACTTACACAAGATGGATTATTGGTAGTAAATGAAACATACCCCTCACAATCAGCAAGACTCTGATGCCCTAAGCCTTTACCAAGCTGAATGCACAACCAGTTCTGCATCATGAAAGAGGGACCAGAACTAGCATTTCCTTCCTGATAAGAGCATTCCTTCCTAACCGCTTTCTTCTGAGAAAACAGGGCACCTGACAGAGAGTCTGAGGTAACTGGCAATGTCCATCTCAGATTGAGGAGTCTGAGTTTCCTCTGACCTTTCACACCGTTTTATATATTCTGACAAGTAAATTACAACTTTTGGGGCCACTAACTGTAAATAAATTGACTTCATGGGCTGTTTACCATCTGTTTCAATGAATGAGCTTTGAATGGAAAATATGTTTGTTTTATCTGGGTGTTTCATATTTTTTATCTGATGGTGAAAACTTTAAGACTGAGTTTTAGTTAACTACATAACTGCATGGTGATTCAAAGAGAATCCACCAATAAAAGACTTGATCATGGGAACCAATCAAACACATAATTATGTGAACCAATCAAAGACTTGATGAGGAGATTTGTAAATGTTGAAATATTAAGCTTTGTAAAATATGATTTAATAAGCAATAAAGTAGTTGTTTGAATTTCGAGTTGGCAGTAATAAGTTTTACATTTTTCCTGTCTTTCTACAATGAAATTTTCATGCATTGTGCTACGTGTCAAATTTGGTAAAAACTGGTCAAGTGGTTTTTGATGAAGTTCAACTGTTGACTGATGCAGGAAAAAGAACAATGCACAATGAGCACTGGACCATACCTAAACTTACATTGTCTGACAGCGAAGTGTTCTAAGAAATTATGCAGAAGATCTTACAATATGTATCAATTTTGTGTATTACTTTACCACTTAACTTCAGTCAATGAAACACCAGTTATGTTGTAACTTATTTTGCAGTTACCAACTTTTGCCTCTAACTTCTCCCTATCTTTGAATAACTATGGCTTATTGAGAAGCAATGGAGATTTTGATTTAAGTGTGGCCCTTGTTAAATGCACTATTTAAGCAGTATAGAGATCTTACGTTGCTACAGCCTCATGAAGCTTTCTGTGTATCTGCTGGAGAAGATTTGTGTTGTATGTCGACATCACATAGGACAGGGCCATTTTCAATGCCTCAAGCTTCAGTGTGGGGCAATGGTCAGAAATAAACATCAACCGATTCAGCTTGGCAAGTCCTGTGTACTGACTGGCCAGCTGTTCTAGGTCCTAGCAAAATAAAATATATGTGGTTTACAACAGAACTAATTATGACAGTATGTAAAATTAAGGTTAGCATAACTTACACTGTACACATACAAAGACAAAACCATTCATAAAAACCTTTGTCAAAGTTCCAATTATGACAATGAAAAATTCCATAGGTACAAAGTTACTGCTACATATACTATCTGATATATGTTCTGAAATAGATAGGAGGCCCAAGTGGGTCTGTGATTGAACAGATGACATATTTGTGTTTTACCCCAAAGCCAAATGCAAAAACAGTTGGCAAAGAAATACATGTCAGTAGGATGCTATCTGTTTTTCACCACCATCTGTCTGACACTGAATAGTTCCCATGATATGATGCATAGGATCAAAGTTGGTCAAATTCCTTCCTGCAGTTTTTTAAAAACAAAGCTGTGCAAATAATCTTTCTGCATTTGTAACAGTAGCTACATAGTATCATTTGTATAAATCTGGCAAACATTCTAGCTTGAACACCTTGTGTCAAATTTTATCCAAGTTATGAAAGTTTTTCCACCACTGACAACAGCAACCATATTTCATGGCAGATTGGAATCAAATGTATAAATTTAAATACTTTCTTGCCAGAATTTCTGAAATATTTTGGTCAAATTCTGTTGAGTGGATTCTGATAAGTTGCCTAAAAAGGGTTTTCAAGTTTTATAAATGGGACCTATATTGGACAGCAAATTGGGCATCTCTATAAATTTGAAAGCGAATATTACCAAAATGCTTTCTCAGAATATTGATAAATTTTTATCAAAATATTTAATGGGGGTTAAATACCAGTACATGACAGTACATTTATCAACTACAATTTTTAATTACATATTTGAACTACAATTTTTAATTTAATATAAAACAAAGGAAGGATAACAACTTTAATTACCTAAATTGATGTTGGTCTTCTAAATGTAATCTGGAATACAGGGTATGTTTCCATTTCACTATAAAAGTTGTGAGTAAATAGATTTTCATTTCCCTGGATACAGTGTACCAATGTCTGATAACAATGGACAGGGTCAAAATCAATTAAGAATTAATATATCAAGCATCTCCACTGGGATAGGCTACCATTAATTAGGATGAAAAGTATAACAAGTACCGATAAATTGAATTCATTTTCACATGAGCCCCATATATAACAATCAAAAAAAAAAATCTGTTTTGCTCCAAGAGCAATATTAAGATACACTCAAGCCCATGTAACTGTTTTGGTGGCCCTTGAAATTTGTTAAAATTCTGCCTTCCTTTATATTGAAAAAATAGATCATTGAACAATTACATGAGCTCAATGGGCATGAGCTCATAGGTTTTCTGACCTAAGCAAATCATTAATAGATCTCCTTAACAGCATATAATTGATTAAGGCAAGCAGTGATTAGTTGCCACAGAAAATTACTACTTAGATCATAATCTTGCAGGCAGAAATGAATGTGAATAGCTTACAACAGTTGTATTTTCTACTATATAGTGTTCCTCTTCAACATTTTCATTTTCTTCTGGTGGGGCATCCACTTGCATTGGCTCTACTGAAGCCTGAAACAAAACAGTATTACTACATATTAGTGAAGTACATTTTTCATTGAACCTATGGTGAACATTACATATAATTGGGAGTAATTTTGATATTAACAACATAGAAAAACAGTGTCGCTTGGTCTTGCCAAATTTCTAGGCTGAAGAAATAAATGTGTGGTTCTAACAACAGCACCTATACTATTTAAATAACCCAGACCATACAACTTTTTTTTATCATGCATACCCGTGAAAAAAAGATGGTACATGTATAAGCTGTTCCCCATTTTTCAAATCAAAACTACTACAGTAATAAACACAACAACTTGATATTGACCTTCTTACACAATTTTTATTCTCTCTGTTACCTGAAACAATAATCTGTTCCTATCAATGTAGATTATATCCAAGGACATTAAGTTTTTTTTCCTACCAGTAATTTCATTTTATATCTTTTGGCATATCATCAATCAAATCAATAGAGTCATACACAATTACAACAATCTGGAATGACATCAAGTTTTCAATATAATGACCCTTCTCTTCCTTGCTTTTGGCAATATGCAAACTGTCAACAAGATCAAATATGTTTATCAGTGTAAACCATCAAGTTGACGACTTTATTCAGCCAAGTGGAAACTCATTCAGTTTTGGTATGAGAAGTAAGAGACTTGTATTTGAATACAAGGGAAAGGAGATGTCTGATATTTTTTTCCACTGATTAATTTTTTTCTTATATATTTTCAAAAAAGGAAACATTGTTGTCATTAGTTAAAACAACACTTCTATTAAACAATAACAATATGACCATTATAAATAACCAGATCTGAGGATGCAAGTATATGTTTCGACTTGTAATAGTCAATACTGTGAGAATAGGAGAAATTAGTATATATAGCTATGCTCAAGGTTGAGGGGGATTTAAAAAAAATAACAATGGACCCCAAGACCAAGTCACATATAATAATACCTTTTACTTGCATGCTAACTACATGGAATTATTGGTATTTGTGTAAAGGAAACACCCAAACTTTGTGTATATTGCCTCAGTATAAATTTTGCAAATGTTTTACGGCAAGTTGAGGAAAGACGAAATGTTCAAATTGCATCTGGTCCATTTTGATCTGCCAAATATGTGCTCAACACATACACTTTTAGAAATAGCAACATTTTTTACCTTTCAAAAGACATTTTTTAACAACTGTAACTGATGTGCCTTGCCTACAATTTAATTTTGAATTATATGGGTATAGCTTGAAATCCAAACTGGTGGTGCCAATATGGTGGAAGTAGTCCATGCAGTTATGACAATACCCTTGACTTCAAAATACATTACACTGCAAAAGTATGTTAACTTTTGGACTGAAATCGGCACACATAAAACAATTTCATAACTTCTCAATTACCATATATGTCATCATAACAGATTTGATTTCCAACTTAAGCGGTATAAGCTTCTGGGCTGCTCCATTGACAACTGTTCATGCCAACCTATCGAGTTACAAACATTGCATCTTGATAAATGTTAAATATTGTCCATATGTTCAATATACTATTGTTTTCTGGTAAATGAATGTATGAAGTTCAAATGAATAGTAATATGCATTTTCATTCTTTGATACACCTGATTATGCATTTAATTTGCAGTAAATATACATGTGAATTCTAATGTACACTTGGGGATGATTTACCCCAAATTTTAGTACACATGAAAAACTTTGGAAAACATGTTTTCACTGTCTTTTTTATCTACTTGAAGAAATGTATGAATATCAAAACATTTATTTGGTCTAAGGTGTTACAAATAAAATGTTTTAACTTTTGAAATGTTTGCAAATTCCTATTTGTTTACAAAACTGCTGCTGTAAAAATTTTGACTACATGCAATTTTTAGATTTAAACTTTGGTCACCTTCCGGCATAATATCTTTGGGTTTATGGAAAGAAAAAAAAAATATGTAATACTGGGTAATGAGAACCTGGTAAATCCAAACAAGTTAGCATGACTCCTTGAAAAAACACTCTTCAAATTACCTTCTTCATAGCTAGTATTCGTGATGGTAGGCATATTCATTCCCCAATAACTCATTATAACTTTAAACTAAATAAATCTTAATAGTCAAATTCCTTCAAAAAGTATCCTGTAACACTTAGCAGTGAGTTTGTAAGGAATAATTATACATATGTAAATGTTGTAACCTACCCTAAACAGTAACAATGAATTTAAACAGTTTGGGGTACAACATTGAACTAACAATAACAAATAAGGAGAGACTACTTGTAGTTGCAATTATTTTGCTGGTCACTTTTTGGGGCATAATTTATGTGTAAACACCCCACACTCTTATACTTCTCTTGTATCAAAACTTGAGATTGGATAGAAAAAAAATAAATAACAATGGCGATACTAGAGACATGGCTCTAAACATAACTTTGATCCATTCTTGATTCTGTGGATGGAGCATTATTTTCACACATCAGCAAAATATTCAAAAATTATAAAATTAGTTATATGCTGAGTAACTAGATGGATCATCTATTATTTTAATGACTTAAGTATATAAATTAAGTTCATTTGATGAAATTGTAGCTGATTTTGGGGAAAAAGCAGTAATTAGTAGAATCTTGCCTGTGGAGTGATGCATCAGCAAAATCAAAAATGCGTATTTTAATATGTCTGCACCCTTGTAATCCATTTAAGTTGTGTTTCTCTCCATGATCTTCTATCAGGATGTAGCTGTTTACTCATTCTGCCCACCATTTCCTCTTGATATCCTAACTGGTTGAATGCTACATTTCAAACATACTTCTACTGAGGTAGAAAAGATATTTAGGAAGGATACATGAGCTATACTAGGAAACTTGTTCCATCCACAGTGAAAGTTGAATCATACCAGGAAAACAGATAATAATTAATTGAAAAAGGGTAGTGTACCTTGAGGTACAAAAACTAATCACAAATAAACTACTAAATGTGTATTTCATTCATAGGATAGTGGGACAATATTTAAATTAATCTCTGGATGATATTAGAAGTAAACTCATTTTGACTGATACTACTGAAATTAAACTTTTCTTAAAGAAAAGATTCAGTAAAGTTTGCTGTGAGTAAGCAATAAAGCCAAATAGGAAAAAGTAAAGCTTTATTTATTATGTGCAAACCCTTTTTTGATGCAGTGTCATAAACTCAGTTCTAAAGAGAATGCATCTCTAAATAACATCACAACCACAAAGTTTGTTTACACTGATCAACACCCTGACAGAAAAATGTTGAAAATCCTACTATTAACATTTCTAAAATGAAACAAAGATACATACATATACTAAGCATGCAATCTGTTACTCAACATGTATTAACCACATGACTTGCAGCTGACAACTGCATCATTAACACTGTTTAATATCATGTAAAACATTGACAAGTTTTAAATGGGTCTGTCCTTATACTGATATTTTAGGTACTTCTTTTGTTATTATAATTTATGGAAATTTACATTAAACATAATTTTATTATATATTTTATAACTGAGTATTATTTTTCTATTAAAAAGATTTTGGTAGGATTTTCTATTTAATTAATAAACAATTTTACTTAAACACAAAATTTTCAATCAGGGTTTAACAGAATCTCGATATTGAATCTATTTGGAGCAATATATTTATAAATTGGTTTAATAAGAATTACAATGAATAACACTAAAACCTCCTTTAACATTGTCTGATTATTTGCAGTTTTTGAGACAAAAGTTATGAATGATGCAAACTAGTTTTTTAGTTCCAATAACAGTACATTCAGATATTGAGGTTCAGTATGTTCACAATGCCAATTAAATCTGGAAAACAGTCATACACCAGGGGTCACGCCACTAGGCAAAGTGGGCGAAAAAGTTGCCTGAGAAGCGTAAACT
>QKMX01347272.1:1530-12979 GCA_003401595.1 Venustaconcha ellipsiformis | reverse complement strand
CGGACAGCGCTTTAGACCACTCGGCCACTCGGGGCTCCATATACCTGTAAAATGAGAATAACACAATAATTGCAACTGATGACTTTATTTCACTATCACTGAACATTAATTACATAAAATGCCCACTTCTGCCTACTTAAAACAATAGTATGTATAATTTTAAGATATATGATCCTGCTACAGACACAATACAATATCGTCATTCAGATCAGACGTATTCCCTGCAGACTCAGTATCTTAGCCGATTCTCTTTCAAGGAGAGGACATGTCCACTGTACAGAATGATCCCTCCATCCATTGGTCTTTTATCAGATTTACCTGCTATGGGGGGGCACCTTATGACCGATCTTTATGCAGCCAAATAAAATCACAAACTGCCTCCTTTGTTTTCCCAGTACCAGATCCCAAGGGTTGGCCCATCAGTGTTCTTTCTCTCGGTAGGGAGGGTCTTTGGAAACCTGCCTTTTTTGCGAACCTTTCAAGAACCATAGTTCTAGAGGTTATACAGAAATTAAAGGGCTAGAAATGCAAAATGATTCTTATTGCCCTTCTTCACTGGGATCAATACAGGATTAGTGATCTTCTTGATCTAGTGATAAATCTACCCAGGAAGATTCTAGCCAGGATGAATCTTTTCAAACAGCCTCAGATCCATCCATTCCATCCTTGCCCAGAATGCCTTCTCCTTCACACTTGGCTTTTGTCAGGACAGCCATGGACAAGAACAATTCAATCATTCAGTCTGTCATGTTGTGTGAGAAAATTTGCTAATAATTCATGCTTCATGTTTATTAATGTCTTCTGACAGAATTCGTAATTTAAAGTACTTGGGTAATATCAGTACGTGTTATATAATATTATGACTTTAGATCGATTTTGAAACAAAGAAACTACTTTAGCCATTGCGTTATAGTCAAATTCATGGTTACTTCAAAGATAACCTTGCCACGGTGGTGAAAAACTCTGTTGCAATCAGCAGTGATGTCACCAGTCAGCTTAGGTTAAGAGACTGGAAACCCAACATTATAACACATCAGTGCTACTACCTCAGACAGTTTTCAGAGACCACCAGTATCCAATCAGAACTAAGACTTAAAATTTGGGAATTCTCATGCTACCAGACATTTTTCAGTTTTTTGTGAGCAAATCATTACATGCTTGGACCTTGGCAAGAGCAGATCATAGGGAAGTTGGAGACACTAGATTGCGCTCTGAGTGCAGAAGTTGTGTGCTCTTTACAAGGGTGTGAAAGGAGTTCTAGGAACTTCAGATGAGATTTGGAACAAAGGCTTCTGAGGAAGCTTTCGAGTGGGATAGGACTCCACCTGAAGATTAGAGAGTAGACGAGGAGAGCAAGTGGAATTAGGCAGTTGTGTAAAGGTGCAGGGCCAGAAGAAAGGAAACAAGGGTACTGGAAGTACTGACAAAGGAATACAAGGTGGAAGTTACAGACGAGTAACATAGAAGGAACATGGGAAGAAAACACTCACCTTTAATTTTGTGCGATGAAATAATGGGCAATTTAGATAGGTCTTGTATTGATTGGAAGCAATGCACTGTCCTGTAATTGTTGAATACCGTGATAAGAGTTTATTAAATTGTTATACCTTTCACCTTATTATCATTATATTTTATACATCTAGACTGTCAGTTTTGCTGACTGGGGGCTTGAAGCTAGTTAACATTTTAATTGTCCATCCTTCTCTGGGGTTAGTAATATTTCTATATGGGGCATATGACACATCTATAGAAAGAATTGCATGTGATAGAAGGCCCTACACTTTGAAGGGATTGGTACAAAGTCAAAAACATTGTTCCTTTGAGTGCCTCTGTCCCACAAGGAGTCGATGTTTCTTTTCTTGGTTTGAGGAGAAAATAGTTAGCTCCAATTACTATTAAAGGCTGCTGTTCTATTATATAGGACACATTCCATCATCGTGGCAGGGAGAATCACGGTCATAACAGAGACCTCTGATTTGTTGTCCATCTTACACATTTTAGACCTGAATGACTCACATTGTCCATCTTCAACATTTTAGACCTGAATGACTCACATTGTTTCCTAAGTGGAATCTTTACTGGGTTATGCCTTGGCTGAATTCAAACAAACTAGAGCCTTTAGCCATGACCTCATTGAAGCTCCTTTCATACAAAACTAATGATTCATGACAGTGCTCACTTCAGCTTGCAGTCAGTGAATTATGTACACCGTGTTTACCCATCCTACCTTTAGTTTCACTCAGATGGCTCAGCAGTCCTTTTGAGGTACCCTGGTTTCATCACCAAGAACAGGTTGCCATCAGTGGGCAATAAAACATATGTCCTCGGTCCTGTATTGACACATCCCTGGTGGATTTCAAACAGGACCTGGTATGTGTGCTCAGACTTTATCTGAAGCAAACTGAGCCAATTTATAGGGCTAAAAGACCCCTCTTTCTCCAAGTTGAACTTGGGAAAGGGGACAAAACCCCTCAAGCCCTCTATTCATGGCTGAAGTTTAGTAATGCATATAGAGAACTCTGACTTATCGCCAGAACCAAGTCACCTCATACAGATGTCTGCTCACAACATAAGCGCAATATTGACAAGGCCTTTCCTTTGGCTAATGTTTCAATTAAAGATGTCAAGTCAATTGTTTGTCATGCACAGTCATCCATCTTGAGTTTTTATCTTTTAGACTTGGCTCCATAGCGAAACTCTGGATCTGGTTACACAAGTAGCTTCTAGACCCAATTGACATTAGCACAACCTCTGGACAAACATCCTGCTCCGCTTTCATTGGATTCATATGAAAATTTTATGTAGGAAGAAGATCTCATTATTTCTCCTTTCCAGATGTAATCCACATCACTTCCAGTTCTGCTGCTCCCAGGTAGGAGAGTAGGTTAACCTTCATATAGATTTTATATATGGAGTATCTAATATTCTCTGCTCAGAGGCAGCCTGGGGTATAGGTTGAATGTTCAACATTCCCTCTATTACCTATTCTTATAACATTAATGTGATTGGGGGAATATTATTTAATGAGAAAGCAAATTGTTTCAGTAAATTATTTTTCTCATAGAATACTTACCCGATTACCTTAATACTCTTCCACCCTCCCCACATTGTGAGCATTCTTTTACATGTTGCACTCAGCTTGAAACTGGAGCCACCTACAGGTGGCAAAGGGAGTTAATGGGCAAGAGTTATTGCTCTTTGTCTAAATATTATAGACAGAAAGACAAGTTTCTTTCTTCAATAAGGCTTGATTTGGGAGGTCCAACATAAATGTGATCAGATAAGTATTCTTGGAGAAACATAATATAATAAAAAATTGCTTTCTAAAAAGATGTAATTATTTGTAGATTTTAAAGCTGCTTATGAAAATGTGGCAAACTTGGTATTGAAGTGTACATAATTTGAAGATGATTCAAAATTTAAAAATAAAGAAACATACCAAAGGAAAAGTAATCGTACAAAGTGTGTTTTTTAGATTAGAGCTTGCTAAGATATTTATTTATGTTGGCTGCAGGAACCAGAGATGGACATTACATACGAGTGCAGCCTGTGGGGTCCAACCTGTGATAGCCTGGATTGCATCCTGGCAAAGACTCGTCTTCCAGAACTGAAAATTGGAGACTGGCTGTATTTCCTGGACATGGGTGCATACACCATGGCTGCTGCCTCAACCTTCAAGGGGACACCACCACCAATCCGCTATTACTACTGCCTTGCAGAAGTTTGGTAAGGAGAACCTTTCAGTCTTTTCATGGGTGGTCTTCATTCATTGGCTGTTTTAATGTCAATCAGTAATGTTGACCAGCCCTTGTAATTTTTAGGTATCACTCCATCATGGAGCAGAGATGGAGTGGATTGGGACTTGTGAAAAATTGCATGAGCTGTACCATGGCATGCATATTATCAAAGTCATTATGATTGTCATTATTTGAGTCCACAATATTAGTTAACTATTTTTCATCCACTCCGTTGATTTGACATTGTCAAGATCACAATACCCACATCCTAAAATATCAATTTTCCACAAAAACTTGTGTATATTTAGATTAAAATCAGTGTCTTGCATCACTGCCATCACTTGCCTCACCTGTACTGTCTGCTATTTTTATCACTGCACATTCTCTTTCTGTTTTAAAATCAAATTTTCTATTAAGTAGTTCAATGTCAAGATCCTGATCTGCAGTGCCTAAAATGTATATTTTCAAAACAAATGTCTAAATTCATCAAAATCAGCATATACATTACTGCCATCACCCGCTGCTTCATTTCTGTCCACCATATTGATCTCTGCACGTTAAAACTTATGTTTGAATCAAATTTTCAAATAGCCAACTATCATCAACTCCATTATTTTTGAAGAAGTAAAGATAAAGATTCCAACTGTTTAAAATGTCAGTTTTCCACATGAAATTGTCAATATTTTCTAATTATTGAAACACATCCTTGCTACACTTGCCTTGTCAGTACTGATTGCTATTTGGATCTTCATATATTAACAGCCAATTTATAAATCGAACTGTTACCAGATTTTGGCATTTTTTGAACCCATGCTGTCACTGCATATGTATACCTCCTACCTTTATTTCATTCTTTTTAAAAGAGTATATTCAAAATGATGATGTATTACACAATTAATTGCACACTTTTTCAAAGTGTTAGAATCTAGGGAACATATGACTAAAATCACATCCTGTCTGAAAAGGTAAAATATGATTGGAATCATATCCTGTATAAATATGTTAAGAAAAAAGTATATATTTGACAGAAGATGGTACTTTCTCTAGAAAAGCAAAGAGGGACAGGGTACAGGAGGTCAGGTATTCCATTCTTGATTTAGATTTAATTGGAATACTTAGTGTATAACATGTGGACCGAAATGAAGCAGCGGGTGATGGCAGTAAAATTGAGCGGGCCCCATTACATTACTGCCATCATTACAACCTGCCATCATTACAGCCTGTGGGGTCCAACCTGTGATAGCCTGGATTGCATCCTGGCAAAGACTCACCTTCCAGAACTGAAAATTGATCATGCAGTTGCTTGTAGCAGGTGTACAACAAACAAAAGGCTCTTTGAAGACAAAAGAGACAAAGCTCAAGTTTAAGTAATTGGCATACAAGTTTAAAAATGAATGTTCAGATTCTTTCTTGTTGGAAGGAAAGGCAAAATTAATGTTTGATTGGACATTATGCTTGGTCAATTTGAGTATGTCTCATGGTGGGAGAAGTAACTACTGTTGCCACTTAAAAATGAAAAAAAAACAACAAAAGATTACATGAAGTTGAGAGTCTAACACAAATCCTTTGAATGCCATAGGTTTTGTAAGTGATACTGTACTGGTAGTTAATTAAAGTCTAAGTGTACTTCACAAACATTTTAATTGTTTGCCATTGCTGCATCAGTCTCATAATCACACTGCTAAACTTTTTAAATGCATATTTTTACATTGACAATAGCAGTATATGATATTTTGCTACATGAAAATTGGTTCAATGTGTGGAAATATTTCGACTGGATTACTCTGCAAGAAGGTCTTGTTAGGATCAGCAGATGTGACATTATGGAAAATTGCTGTATAGCATTGTAAAAAGCTTAGTGCCGTTATAAACTGCTGATTGCAGGTATGGCTTCATTTGTCGAAACAATACATATAATATCCAAGAAACAAGCTAGACCCAGTAGACTTAACTGTCTAATGCTTATTCAGTTAGAAGGGGGTCCTCCAATTGCTGGGAAGGGAGAAAAGAAAGACTAATTAACCTGAACTCCCATCTGCCCACCCATTAAATGGTAAGTTAGAAGAAAAAAAAACCCACAAAGATTTGACATGTTAGCACCTCCCCTTCCATCCAGTAAATGTGGTAATCCCCTTTTCCTGAATTCAACACTCAGTCCATAAATGTATGCATGTATATGTATAATTTGTTACATAGCAATCTGTCTGTTAACAGTTGCATTTTCAGCCCATAATTTTGTAATTATTGGTGAAAGGTTTACAAAACTTGGCCCAAACATATATCATGGCTAGATAGTGTGTGACATAATATAGACATGCCCCCTGCTGAAAGAGGAGAGTAACAGCAATGAAAAATGTAATTCTTGACATGTATCCATGTCCAGAGTATTATCTTGAACCAGTGAATAGATTTTAAACATTGCACAATAATTACATAATATATGATTTGATTTAGCTCCACTGCCTGTGTCCAGTGAGTTTTGGCTCAGGCCAGCTTATGTTTCTGAAAGTGAGACCACCAGGCCAAGTCAGCTTTTTTTAAAATGATTCAGGTAAATTTTGTCTGATTGTCACTTTTTGTGAAAGTGATCTTTTGTGGCTGATATCCTGTTTTTGCTGTCCTGCATGTAGATTCTTTACGGCAGAGTACCATGCGACACAGTTTGTAAACTAAACGGACACAATTGCCATTGGTCAAAATAAAGTTTTCAGTCATTTGTTGTATGTATTGCTCTGATTATTTTGGATCTTATTGCAATGTGTTTTTTTTTTATGATATTGTGTTGGTATCATTGAATTTATGATATGTGTTGCTTGTTGTTGTTGTGTTTAATGCCATTTTTCAGCATACAATAGGCTATATATGGTAGCAAGTATAATTAGTGGAGGAATAACCCAGGGAAACCTGTTAAGAACCACCTACCCATGGGAAGCTACTTGCATGCCTCCTTACAAATCCACATGGTCAGATGTGAGGATATGTTTGTGTAGAAAGGATGCCAGTTTCAATTTTATAGTCAAAATTAGAATGTTGTCATTAGGTATAGTGTTGTAGTCAGATTTGCAAAGTTTATCTTTCAGTAATTTAGTATTGTATCATTAAAGTTTATCTGTGGTTTCTGCTTCCTTTCATTATTGACAATTTGTCCCATTTATTATTTAGTAAACTTGTTTCAAGATTAGTGTAAAAGCAAGACCAGTTCTTATTTAAGTTGAATGTCCCTTCTGACCAACAAATAACCATACCTTGAGTTGACCCATGTATAGATGGTGTAATGGGTACCATAGTCTGCCCTACCACAAAGTCAAGGTTCTCGCAAGAAAAAATTTAAATCTGAGACTTATTTGTGTCCTGTGTATAACTTTTGCAACACATATTTTAATGAAACTTTAATCAGTTACATATCCTGTATATACTGTGCTATGTACCACAGCTATGCCCACATCTCAAGTCATGGTCATGGTTTTATTCAGTGTCTTGTGTCCTTTCGTTTGAAGTATGACATTGAAGCCACTGAGGATATTTTAATGAAACTTTATCCAGTTATCTGATATGGCTAGATTGTGTCATATAGTATAGCCAACTATCATCAGAAATATCAAGGTCACATGAGCAGAAAAAGATAAATCTATAACCACTATCCCTGTATGGATAAAACTTCTCAAAAAATGAAAATAGGTTAATGAACCTTTAGCCTGTTATGTATCTGAACTTTAAAGTGTTTCGTGTGTTCAGTCATACCCATAGTTTCAAATTCACAACAAGGGCCATTGCAAATGAAAGACCCTTTTCCTTTCTCAGTATGTTGCATTTTACTCTCTACAGATATTTCATATCAGCCATATTATCAGAAAGTGCTTGATGTTTTTAGAGACTCCAAAGTATTTTGAGGTCCCAAGGAAGGTCAGTGCACATGACCATACATGTGTACACGTGTGTAAACTCTAGACTGAATGGTACTGTTCTTCAAAATTCCCTGCTGGATAATTTAGGTGAATCCTGGTCAGAACTGTGTTGTTTTTGCTGTTCATAACATTAGAATTATCAGAACTGAATTTGAGTATCTGATGCAGTCTGATCATGAGGTATGCATATCTCTGTAGAATTTGCATCGCATTTGAGACTGAACCTGTCCATGGGGAGGGGAGATAATATTTTTAAGCTAAATGGGAGCTATACAGGTAACAGTGGCAATAAATACCTCTGTCTAGCATGGGTTTTAATGCTTTATCAATACCAATCAACTGTAAACATGAGCTATGTACTTATTATTGTCTTTCAGTCAGTCAGTTTCATGGATAAATCATCCTGAACAGCATGGATCAGTTAATAGTTGGTATTTTATCAAGATTAAGATAATAAATAATAATGAAGAGAACTTTTTGGTATGTTCAGTTCAGTTTGTCAAATTTGTTCTGGATTTTCCTGATGTTACCTACAAGTGGTGCTGCTTTTTTGTACAATCCAGATTGACCTATGACATAAATCAATATAGTATATTTATTTTGTAGATATTGCAAAGAAGAAAATGCTCTACCTTGCTGCCGTGATTCACATAATGATATTCTGTCAACAAGGAGTTTTTAAATTTAAAATTTAGTTTTGCTGGTCTTTGCATGCTTTGCTGAAAAGTTCTTTGTTTCCTGAATCACAGGAAATGAATTTAGATAATTTGTTTGATATAATCGTATGTTAAATTTTATATATGGAGTAAAATCCTACTTCAAGGACACATTGTGACAAACTTGCCAGTAATCTTTAATACAGATGGCTTCAGCATTCTCATACCTGACATCTTTGCCTTGTAATTGCATCTGACAGTTTGCTGTATTAAAGTGCCCTAAGGATAATTTTACATGAACTCTAATCAGGACTGTTTTAGGAGCATAAATTGAAGGGGTTGTGTTTTTCTTTAAAGATTATTGAAAATCATGTTTTTAGCATGTCACATTGTGTTATGGCAGGTCTGGTGTTTTGAAGTAGTTTTACCCAGGTCAAGTTATTACACAGTATCAGGTCCCAAGCTCAAGGTTAAGGTTATGTGCCATTTACCAGTACTTGTCTTGTATCAGATATGTTGTACCTAAAATATATAAAAAGTAAAGAAAAATTGGTGATGGCCTTGTGAGAGTAAATTGTATGAATGGAATCATAACCAAATCTCAGGTAATAAAATTATGTGAACTTTTTAAACTAACACTTGAAAGAAGCATTTAGAATGAAAATTAAAAGATGCAATTTGTTTAATTTTGTAAAACGTAAGTCAGAACATGACGTCATTATTGCTGCTGATGTGACATTTTTATTTCCATAGAACAACTATGTATGTGCATTTACAAATGCAAGTTGGTTAAATATTTACAGTTCCATTTTTCAATTTGTGCAAGAGGATGTCTTCAGTCTAAGTTTACATATATTTACATCTCAATTTGTATAAAAGGTAGTATCTAAAGAACATTTTCCAAAAATAATAGAGATTGGTTGAGATAATTATATATTTCTGTGATTGCAAAAGTTTTAATCAAACCATTTTCTTTGATTTTATCTTTTTGGATAAAGGAGTGGAGGTTTTTTTTTTATAGCAAGAAAATAAAATGTGCTGCCTAGAAATGTCTGAAGCAACAAAATATGAATGTAATCCATTTACCTGTCCTATTCAAAACTTTAAGCACTGGACATGTGAACCATTTTACCCAATTTTCTTTATGTCTGTGTCAGCTTTAGTTCAGTGACTACATCTTGACATCAAAGCCTCCTGCAAAAATGTTGTGACATAAGATGATCACTGAGTAAACATAACAAGTATTCAGTGTGAACAGTCTTGACCACATGTAAAAAGTGACATGTTGCATGCCACAGATTGTCAGGCTTTTAATGGACTTGTAAGTGGTTCTTGTTGTGTAAAAGAAAACAAGCTGAGCCCTTAGAAATTTAAGGATTAGTCTTTAATTGGCACTCTTTTGAACAGTATCTGTTTAAAGCTCAGTGATAAAAGCAGCCAGATTACTAAAGAGGGATACAAAATTGTAGGGCATTTGGGCAACAAATGATTAAACTTAAGAAATATGGGCTCTGACACAGTCTGAAAGTTATAGAGGCATAAAGTAAGTGAGTTAATAAAGGCACAGGTAGAGGGCAGAGGTGTGGTAAATAAAGAGCTCATGGGAAATGGATGACCTGTCATTCTTCTGCAAGAAAAACGTTACTCTTTGGATAAGTTGATTGCATAAGTTGATTGCATTTTATACTGTGATAAATTGTTTGTGATTTTTAATCACATAATTTTCACAAGTAACAATTTTTGCAAATACAGAAAGTACCATTTGAGGTGTGAAAATTTTATCATGTTTTAGCCACAAAATGTATAATACATGAGAAGCCAATGATTGAAAAACATTCTAAGACGTTTAAGGCACATACTTAAAGAATTTATTGAATTGCCAAACATTTTATATAATCATTTCCTGTAATATGTTTTTACTGAATGGTTTTTGCAGGCATGAAATTTACCCAATAGAGCAGAGAAAGGAACAAGCCTGGATCAGGCAAACCACATCTGAAGTCAGGTCACACCCTTCACAAGGCCGCCGCCATCCATGACTTTGAGAATTTACTCGACTTCTATCCAGCCATAGATGGCTTCATGTTGGGAACCATATTTGATGCTGTCCACAATTACAATGGTTTCACTTGTCCATAATGCTTTGCCCTATATTGTTCCCGTAATATATAAATTATCCAAGTAGTCAGATGTGCCTATTGAATCAGAAATCACTTGTTACATATTTTGATTGGCATACAAAATAAAATACACATATTCTTAAAAGCTGAAATATATTTTAAAAAGAAAAATGATAATACTTGAAATTAAGGTTATTTATGGATAAAAATGACAAAAATGTTCATTCAAAGCATACAAGTATATTGTTGCAATAATGACAGTTTACTTGATTGTGCTTATATTAAATGTTTAACTGCTTAGTTTGATCTGAACAGTATTTTGTATCTTATGTTTTCTAATGTTTACTGTGAAACTTGCACTTGACTTTATTATAATTTGTTTCAATTTAAGAAGACAGCAACAGGACAATATAAAGCAAAGCATTTTGAAGACTTTAAATTGCTTGAATGTGATGTGTTATTTTTCAGAACATTTATTTTCTCTCAGTTACATTGTGATATTTGTAAGTAAACTTTAGATGCTTCTTCCTTTAACAATTTTATATTTTTCTAATTTTAATACTTGATACTTTCTCCACATATTCTAGTTTTCATGGAGAATATTTTATGGTTGTAACATAATACACATAATGTTTAATTTATGTTAAAATCTTGTGCTACAAGCATATATTTGAATGTTGCAAATTGCAGTTTTAGAAAAGCTTTCTTTGCAGCTAAAGTTGTTTTAAAATATTTTTGTTATATCTTATAATGTTAAGCTTTTGTGGTTTAATAAATTTTCATATTTAGTTTTGTAATATTCTACAGTGTCTACATCTTAAAGTTTTTAATATAATATTATCAGGTAAAATAGTACTGCCACCTCTGATGTGGGTGGTCACAGGTTTGAACCCTGGCTGAGTCATACCAAACACTTAGAAAAATGGTATTTACAGCTGCCTCACTAGTTTCTCAGCATTAAAAAGTTAGTGTTAGTACTGGTTGGCCGGGTGCCAGGATAATGTGACTGGGTGGGACATGATACTACATGT
>QKMX01347252.1:6419-16843 GCA_003401595.1 Venustaconcha ellipsiformis | reverse complement strand
GTGTGTACTGTCACTTGAAACAAGACAATAGAATATCTAGAATTCTAAAGAATTCCACTAGCTGGTAAACAAAGGGTAGACCTTGAACTCCAATTTTTTTTGACATCTTGTTTACTTCTTACAATCATGACAGGTATGCGAAAACTATCACAACCCTCAATTATGCACAAAGGTTGAGCACCTAATGTAACTCCAGTATACAAAAGTATCTTCACTACAATGATTTTAACTTTTCAAGAAAAATTTCATGATCTACTTAGCTGAGTCTTTCTAGGATCTAGGTACCACATAATTTTCTTTATCAAAAGCTTTAATCCACTTGTCAGTCATAAGTAGTTTCACAAGAATGATCTTTTTGAAAGCCGGATGGATTTTCATGAAGTATATTGTGATTGTTGAGATACATCATAAAAGATCTGTGTACATGCTTTTCTAATATTAAATGGAGAGATGGAAGAATTGATATTGGTCCATATTTGTTTACATCCTCTTTTGACCCAGATTTATGTTGTGCTGTTTGGCATCTTGCCAAGATTGGGGAAACTGACTTGTACTCTACTGTGACTGCATAGAAAGGTAATGTTATCAGTTATCTTAAGAAATATTAAATAAATTGTGGCAAGTCCTGTAGATTTAGAAATATCTGTGTGTTTTGGGTAAATCCAAACTCTTAACTTGTTTCCAGAATTTCAAATTGATTCCCATTTGGAAGTTTTTGGAAACAAAAACTTTTTAGTTCTGAATAATTATAGTCTGATTTGTGTTCTCTGATTTTTAGAGGCTGTGTTAACAAAGAATTCATTGAACATATTTGCAATGACATCTGGATCATAAACGTGGTTACCATCATTAATCGATGATATTTGTTTTAGTTTTGCACTTCACTGCTTCGGATTCCTTCAGTTTTCCAATTATATTTTGGTCCCTTTTCTTAACATCTTTGCTTTTTCAATTGGTCACCAGATATTGTATTTGATTTATTATATACAGATTTCATGTGCTCTCATTTTTCACAACATATGAACAAGTGCTTAAAATAGCATCAGTATCATCAATAAATGTGTGCATTATCCTAGGGGACCTAATTATAATTCTTTAAGAAATTTTCATTTATGTTTGTGTGTATATGGTCCATAAATGTTTTTAACTAAGACATTACAGTAATGGATTCATTAAGTACTTGCAAAATCCCTAAAGGTTCAAAAAGATCAAGCCATTTTTTCATTTGTGTTTTCTTTGTTGTTTAGAAGGCCTCTATTTGTGACATCTAGTATGTAATAATTCTCTTTGTCCATTCATAACTTTCTGTTCGAAATTAAAAATATTCATTCCAGTCAGCTTTTAAAGATGGATGCCTATACCTTAAACCTTCTAAACAAGGTTTAGTTTTTTTTTCCAGGGTCATCGGAATCCATATAGCTTCGCAATCTTCATATTCAAGATCTCACCTTCTTTATATTGAAGATCTCTTTCTTTTGCATACTGTAGGCAGGAGTTCCATCTCCTGCCTACCTATCTTTGCAAACAGGTTTGTCAAAATTGTCAATGCAGAGAATAGTCAGTCTGACTTTAATTTTTTTTTCTGTATATTGTTATCTTGAAACATTAACAAGTTTTACATGATCATTTTGATGCCTTATTTCTAGGACCTAGATTTACAGCTTGTCCTGAAATTCCTCAATTCATTAACAGTAACATGAACAGTGACCACTATATTTCATAATGTTTTATGACAGAAGTGAGAAAAAAAAATGTTGAAAATCATTAGAAAGATGCACACTTTCTTTGCATTAAAAGGTTGTCATTTGTGAAAATAATGTTGGCCTGTGCGTCTCCAACTGTTCAATGGGAGAATATTGACAGTTTATAAGTTAAGAAATGTGAATGATTTCCTGGTTTGTTTTTGCACTTCTTGAATCATTACTTGGGAAGCACCAAGATCCCCACCCAGGGTAGTTGTGTAAGTGCCTGCCTGGTTCTACTACTAAATTGCCCAGGATTCTTTTAATACTGTTGGTTTCTTTTCTTTTAGTAATTACATTTGGGTTTGTTTCAGAAGGAAAGCATATATTTTGATGGGGGTTTTTTTCAATAAAAAGTAAACTACAATATATAAGTTTAAAATAATATATAACTAATGCCAATGAATATATGAAATACATAAATATTTGATAACATTGCAAGTCCCAAAGAATCCTGAGAAAACTCGCCTGATTGACATTTGCCAAATTGCCTAAAGTAAGAGCAGTTGGCAAAGAATCTGGATGATTAGGATGGGTTTTTGGTCAAATTTCTCCAGCGCTGTTGATTCTGTACATTAAAGAAATGTTTCAAGGTTTCACATGTTTTGTTTGTCTTCATCTATATTGAATCTGACTGGCATCATTCATCCAATATTGGCATCCCAGTGCCAGGATGTTTTCAACAATTCATGCTAGATAAAGCTTTGTAAATGTATCTCTGCTTATAGTAATGGCAGTCCATTTTTAATGGCAGTCAGGCATTACTGTTATATTTCTGAAAGGTGTTAAAGCTTCAACACTTGCTGCAAACTTTTGTCAGATTTTGTAAAGAAGTTATTTATAAAATGTTGATAAAGATTCATAATTTTTTCTTAATGAAGATATCCACATTTGATTTTAGACTGGCATACTTTGTACAAACTGGAAGATCTTTATGATGAGATGAATTCTGTCAAATTTGATTAAATTCTTATCACCAGTTTTAGAGAGTCTAAAGTATTTTTCCTTATTTAGCAATCTTGAACACATCTGATGGAAGATCAGTGGCATTTTTAAATCTCACACATCTTTATGCTGAGATGTGCTCTGTCAAGTTTGGTCAAGTTTTAATTAAGCAGTTTTCAAGAAGTTCTTTGAAGGTTGGTCTTTTTTTGGTAACGGGTATATTTAACAACAGATGATTATTCTTTGAATGAATTTTACAGGTATCAAGCCTGGATACCTTCTGTTAAATTTGATTAAATTCTGTTTAGTGGTCTTGGAGAGGTCATCTAAAGATTTTTCAAAATATTTTTAATATTGGTGACCATATATAATGGTGAATTGGTATCATTTTGATGGTGAAACAGCATCACTTATACAAACCAGAAATATCTTTATGGAAAGATACTCTGTGCCACGTTTGGTTGAAATTGGTCAGAAGGTTTCTGAGAAGAAATTTTAGATGGCAATTATTAACATGTTATTCTGCCTTATTTTAACAGCCACCATGTATATTTTTTCATACAGATCATCATTGCTTGTACTAACATGAAAAGCATCTCTGCCCAGATGATCTGTGCCAGGTTTTGTTGAAATTGGTAGGTTTTTGAAAATTTGAAAATTACATGTAGTAATTGTTGATGGATGGTGCACAGCATCATTTATACAATATGATGGTTTTCACGTCGGGTTACTTTCTTTTATATTTGATCTAAATCTCAAACCTTTTGGAGATGAAGTTGTTTAAAGTTTTTTTTCCATTTTCAATAATGTTGGTCTTATTTAATGTTTGATGCATCATTTGTATAAACTTTACAGGCCTTGCTGCCAAAATACTTTGTACCAGGTCTGGTTGTAAATTGATGGGTAGTTTCTGATAACTTGAAAATAACAGGTGTTGATTGTTGCTATACAACACATGATGGATGAATGGCCAGACAATAAGCACACTTAGCCTTACAGCCAGGTGAACAACATTTTAAATTTAAAAAAATAAAATGGGAAATGATGAACAATTTACTTTATAAATACACCTCTTTATCCCATATCCCAACCCCACCCCTAAAATGGAGACTGGTCTTTAATATAGTTGAATACGAGAGTAAAACTTGCCAAAAAGGGCAATAACTCGTAAAATCATGAAATTGGAACATGTCATTATGCAACATCTCCATATGATGGCCTAACTCCAATTGAAAACTCCACAAAATTTGAAGTGTAATATGTTTATAGCCATGTCGGACATGGTTCACACAGACAAATGGACAGATATAAATGCAAATCAGACCATGTTTCACTATGTATCTACAATGTTTGCAGAAATTAAAGATTCTATATCAGCAACAGACCCTCTATGTTTCTGGCTGGGGCCTGGTATTGTTTTTTTACACAAAACTGATGACCCACAAATAGCTTGAGAAAGAAAAACATTTTTGCTCCAATTTGAAGACAAAAAGAATTGTATCTATTAATTTGTTTATTTTAACTTGAGACAAATGTTAGAAAAAATCTTGACTGGAAAGATAAACCTGAACTTCTACACCCTTACCCAAATCCAAATTAAATGGTTGGTCCCTTATTTTTGCCTTAATACTTTTGACACTATTGCTGTTTTTTCATAGGGATAAATAATAGATGGAATAAAAGTATAATTTGATAAATTCATATCATGGAATCTTCCTTGTATTTAAGAAATCTTCCAGATTTTCCTCAATGACAAAAAGTGATTCTTTTCATGAAAATTCAAATTATGGTTGTATTTTATTTCTCTGCTACATGCTTAGTGAAAAAATAATCCATTGTTGCATGAGAAATATCTTAATTTTAAGAAAAAATTTAAGTGAAACAAATGGCCAAATTTCCTTTTTTAGAAAAAAAAAAAGCATAGCTCATTAAATGTTGAGTTGGATAGTTTAAATATGATAAAGGCAAAAGAGAAATGTCATCTGAAATTGTTACTGGCCATTACTGCAGAAGAGTGGTGCTGGGTTGGTTGTCAGGTAGAATGTCCCAGTCCCATTAAACTTGTCTGCATTGATGCCCATCTCTGGACAAAACCCATCTCCACATGTCTTGCATGTACTGGCATTGTAATCATCAATGGATGCGCAAGGGTAAGCCACAAACTGACACTTATTGCTTAGAACTGACTCGATGAAGTACCAGATGGCACGATCATGGCTACAGGAAACGGTGGTGAAACCAGCTGGAAGGAAAAAATAAATGTCACCGAGTTAGATCTGCAGCTCGTGCGCATTTTTTCCCTATAGAGAACTGAGCTTTTACGTGAATTCAATGTGCAGTTTATACTAGTTTCATCTCGTCTTTCCAAATGTCATCAAAAATTACCTTTACCTTCCTACCCCCAGACCTTTTAGCATTATTCCAAAAGCAACCAAAAGATCAAATTTGTGTGCTCTTTAAAAATAGTGTTCCTCAACAAAACTGATGCTCCAATGGTTGAAAAGGATTTCCAGGAAAATTTCTAAATGATTAAATCACCTTAGATATTCTTTTAGTGATAAAATGATTTTCGTAATAGCCATAGTGGACATAGGATCGGCGCTGCTTGATTTAATACCTCCAAGACATCATTAAATGCTTTCTTGTGAAACCGCATGTCAATATGACTTTATGTTCAAAAAGGGCAGCAATAACAAGACTTTCAAGTTTTATGATTTGATGAACTTGCTGGATAACAGATCGGCGCCATTTTCATTTAGGATCAACTAGACATCCTAAGAACGCCTGCTGATGAAAACCTCATGTTGATATGAATATTCATTCTGGAGAAATAGCAGCAAACGATCTTCATGGTGGATGGGTGTCATGCTCGCAAACGTTTCATTTAGGACCAACTAGACATGTATAACTCTTGGTGAAAATCCCAAGATTTTCAAGGAGGATGCCATGGTGGCCATACTGGATGTCAGCGCAGTACCATTTTTAATAAGAACCAAACAAGTAGTATAGTAAGCAGTATTTTGCAAAAAATCGCCATATTGATAAGAACATCCATCTTTGAGGAATGGCAATAACAAGATTTTCGAGCTGGCAGCCATGGTGGCCATACTAAAAGTCAGATTGGCACTGTCATTCAAAACAAACTTCAGGTCAAATTGGCACCAATTTCTTTCACAATAAACTAAACATCATAAGAAAATAAAGCTGCAGTAATAGCTATATTAAATATCCAAATGACACCCTTTTTAACTAGGACAAACTACAGTATTATTAATTTATAATTTCTATCCTGATTGCCACCAGATGTTCACCAACATTTGTCATTTTGTTTGCATTTCAAACCAGTAAGGAAAACCGTAAAAAAAAATTCTTTAAAAATCTAACACTATGCAAAATAAGAAAGCACCACCTGTTAACAACTATACATTGTGTTCAGTCTATTTTCAGGAAAAATGGCTATCTGCATCTAATATTTGCAGTGTCTAGTTTTAATATTTCTAAGAAGAACTGAACAAAATAAATAAGTGCAGGTCTTACATTCATGTGTTTTAAGGATAGTGATGGAAATTAAAGAAATTTTTCAGAGTTTGTGGAAGACTGTAAACTACATCACATCTGTTTGAATAAATTATAAAGACTGGTCCATGCAAATAAGGCACTGTGTTAGAGAAGAAACTCCCATTTGGTTTTAAATGTGCGGAAGATGACAGTTGAAATTCCCATTGGTAATGATCAGGTTAGAAATTACAGTTGATGAATGAAATGATAATGATTCATGCACTTGTTATATCCTTGGTGCTTTTCATTTTTAAAATCTCTACGGAGGTACAAATGGATTGGTAAGCAAAAAATATAGACCAAAGAATGAATGCTATATGTCAGTCTTGTATCTAATTTAAGATGATTAGAAATAACACACTTGGGATAATGGATCAATGGACAACACCTGGATGAAGGACAACATGCCATCCCACTGGTTCTTCTAGCCTATGACCAGTAGATTTAAAATAAAGGTACTTGAATCAACTCAATCAGAACTTGACACCAAATGTTAAGAAGGTTTCGAACATAATGATGGTCAATGCTATGACTGTCATGTCCAACTTGCGATAGGCAAAAAATAAGTTTTGACAGGTTATTAAAGAAGGAATATAGTTTATGTAATTGCCAATTGAGCTAAGGGAACAAATGGTACTGAAGCAACATTTGTTTAACTGATAAATAATACTCAAATAGCACGATGGAAAAGCTCTTGCTATAACTTGATTGCTTTTCAACTTTAGTAAAATAATGGAAGTTTACATATCAATCTAGAATGTGGCAAGAAATAATGAAAATCAGACCCTGTGAAGCACTAAATACCTGAAAAGTGGAGGGTTAAAATATTTTGGAGAGTTTTTCTAATTGGAGGGGGACATCCTGGTTGATAACCTCCTCCATTAGGATAAAAATCTAAGTCTCCCATCGGTACCATTGTTCCGAACCCTGTGAAGATATAACAAACATACACATAATAAGAAAATACTGATGAAAGGCAATTATGTTTTATAGATTGTTGTATCTGTGTCTTTCACATGAAAAGAAACCACTTAAAGTTGAGCCTTAGTAGAGAAGTTAAAATATGCTATTATTTAAGTCACAGACAAGTATCGTTCTCATTTAATTGTCATCTGTAAAACAATTAAAGGTGCATACAGACAAAAATAAGTTATAAACAACTATAAACTGTAATGTGAATAATATAATTACATTTACTAGTGAATGGTGATTCAGTATATTAACAACTATTAGCTTTCCCAAAAACTTTATAGACTTGTCATATTTAAATCACTGCTTTAGTTTTTTAAATGCTTTAAAATGTCATTTGGGACATGACAGTTGTCAATGGAATCTATTTCAAGCAAGAGTATGTTCTTTTCCATTATATATGGGATTACTTTAATGAGAGGGGGTATTTTTGTAGTGTCATTGTTTTGCATGTTCATATTTCTATCTTTAATCAAATTCTTGTATCATTAATTACGGTATGTATATTAGTGCATGGATTAGATTACGAAATATTTTGTAATGTATAAAGCTGAAAACTATTCCAATCATCTACATTAGGTATGATGCAATAAATGCAATATGATTTATTTGTTCAAAACATGACTGATTGAAACAGCATAAGATCTAATTGGTTTTTGTACTATTTTTAACGTGTCACAAAGGCTAGAAAGATAATAAGAACTTTCAAATTTTGTCATGCAGTTGCACATACATGTGCTTCTCTAGTCTGACATTTGCATCCAAGAAGAAATTAAAATAATGGCTTGTGTGAAATACAACTTCTAGTGCCATGTCTGATTGCATTTTTTATGGTCCTGGTCACAAAGCTATAACTGGATTAAAGTCCTGTGCAACGTTTTTATCTTTTCCATGTTGTGCAGGGCCATAGAGGGCCCTGTTGTTAGAAACACCCAATCCTTTCTTAGTTCTTGTTCAAACAAATTGTGTCATTTATAAAACTAAAAAGTGGCATTCAGCCTGGGCCCACTTACGGGCACAGAACCCAGGTATATATCCCTGGTTCTACCCACCCCCACCTCTTGTTGGCCTTGATCTTATGTGTGCTAGTGATAATATGCAAACTGATGTACTGGAATAAATTTTTAAGACTTTTGTCTATTTTCAGTTTTGAAGAAAAAAAAAACCGCTTTGAATTAAAACATTTGTGCAATCTAAAAGTTGACAAGTTGTTGCTACTACAAGGTGTCTTCCTTGTATTGAACGCTTGTTCATGTATTGAATGTCACATATTTATTAACTCACAATTACTGTTATTTGCTGACATTGCTTGATACCTATCCTGTGGATTTAGTTTCCACAAGAATCAAAACACAAATAACTTTAAAAGTTTAAATTGGTCATCAATTAAAATCACATATTTTCATGAATATGCATGCCATCAACTCTGCACATAATAATTCATCATTTCATTCTGCACTAGTATATGACTCACTTGTTTTCATTCAGCTAAAACTGCTGTAATAGAAATTCCACAAACAGAAATTACAGGTAATCCTTTAAAAGAAAGGTTATGGTGAGTAAATGCATCTTGGTCAACATCTAATATATTGATACCTTAATCACATAACACAGTTCCTTTTTTGTGTGAAAATGACAGCTGCATTACTGTATACAGCATGCACTTATATACACCACACGGTTAATGACTCGTCTATGATTATTTATGTCCTAGATTTAGTTGTTGAGTGATCATCCAATGAAAAGTCCAGATTTCTTTTTTGGTCCAGTCATGAAGATCATACTGTTTGGGGCAAAGTGTATTACAAACATCACTTTGTTTTTTGGTTTTGGCACTATACCCCACCAAACAACAGTATAGGAGAAAGAAGCTCCCGTTGGTGAAACCATTAACAAAATGTAAGTATGAGCTATGTACATAATTTGCATCAATTACCAGCATCATACAAGGGCTCTGCATCCGAGTGGATGGCATCAACAAAGATAGCATCTGATATGTCTAGCCGTACAGCATTTGCCGCATTCTCAAAGAGAGGGCCAGCTGGATCAAGTCCTTGAAAAAGAAGAAATTCTTGATTAGAATACGAGATTAAATCAAATTAAACACCAACTGATTTTTTTTCAAGAGTTTTATTTTATATCGAGCACACCGAGCTGGGCTAATGTGGCTGATCATCGTATATTCCCCTTGACTGGACCATTAACTTTACCTTTGGAATTCAATGACTCTTTCCAGCATACAATCTTATCCCAAGCGGATAATAACTGAAAAACTTCCTCATATTATCTCATAGTTTGAAATAAGTTTCATACTACTATGAAAGCAATCTCCTTTTGCTTGCTGCAAAGTAAATTGGCCAATTACTGAACATTGTATGTACATGGATATTTTAAGAAGTGCAAAATATTTCTTTTTTAATGATCTTTTACATCTTTTATTGCACAGCAGCTTGTAAATGTAAATATTTTATTCCGAATGCCAGATCAACCAAATTTGACTTTGAGCACTCTGGATAACCCAAATTGACAAACATACAAATTGCAAATATTTT
The DNA here is from genome assembly GCA_003401595.1 of Venustaconcha ellipsiformis. Taxonomy (NCBI): domain Eukaryota; kingdom Metazoa; phylum Mollusca; class Bivalvia; order Unionida; family Unionidae; genus Venustaconcha; species Venustaconcha ellipsiformis. The sequence continues at coordinate 7,077 of QKMX01347252.1, read as the reverse complement.
ATTACATTACACTCTGTCTTTATTTTGATAAGAAGGAATCTGAGCTAATTTTCAAAATCCATTCCTGTGTTGTTTTGCTATGACTAATTGAATAAAAACAGTTCTTTGTAAAGGTACATAAAAGTTTCTGGACCATTAGTTTAGAATTGGAATTTTTTTATAAAAAAAAAAGTGTCCTAACGCATTCCAACTAGTATACATTGCAACAATTCATGATTTATAGTAACTCTAGAACTTTTTCTGTCCGTATCTCTGTACAACTTTTCCATTTTTCTAATGCCTATTTTGTTGTACGTGACTATGCACAGTGCTATGCCTAGACTGCCATGTGCTTGTTTTGCGTGCTGAAGTAGGTCTGGGTTTTTTGCCATAATGTTCAAAGTTTTCTGGAGCATACTAACATACCACCTTCCGGTGTACATTATTTATTTATCAGGGTTCCCGCGGGTCATGGAATCAATTTCAAGGCCTTGAAAAGTAATGGAATTTGTCAAAACCTTGAAAAGTTTTGGAAAAGTCATGAAATTTCTGACAATGGAGTAAAAAAAAGAATTGATTACTTCAAATTTCATATAGCACCGATTAAATCAAACGCGATAAAATTACGATCGATCAATGGCACAGGAGTCTGCAGTTTTATCAATAAAGCTCGACGAAA
>QKMX01347210.1:49543-60817 GCA_003401595.1 Venustaconcha ellipsiformis | reverse complement strand
AAATAATCACTTGAATTCAATAATTTGAAGAAATAATATTTTCAGCATAAGAATGAAATACTGCTCACAACATATCATAAAACGTTAGCGTGCTAGATCTTAAAGCACGACTCCCAAAAATATCGTCTCAGTTACAATATTATATAGTTCTCTACTTGGCCTCATGTCACAATTAAGTATTTTCTTAAAACAAACCATTGCTTAATGGAAAATAACCTTCTAGAATGATTCTGATGTTTACAAAATACAACCATAACATGGATTATGTAAAATTCACTTAGAAAATTCCAATACCTAGACTAAACCCGAATAAATATATTTACTTCAATTAATAATAATACTGATTTTAATCCCATAAACACTGAGAAAAATTTAGTTATGTATTAGGTGTTTACACAGAATAAAATAACAAAAGTAAATTTGGGTCAAAAACTCAGTTTTATATAAAGTCAAGTCCAACACACCATGTTACAATAGAATAGCATGTAATGAAATAGTAAACAATTAAAATGAAACTCACAAACAATTAAATTAAATCAACATAACATAATACATAGAGGTATTTAATGTTCAGATAGGAATAAATGTTGTAATCATCGCGATACACAATGTTCATATAGGAAAAAGGTGTTACAATACACGGGGTATGCTACGTTAAGATAGGAAAATATTTTGTAGTACACGGGTTTTGCTTTGTTCAGATAGGAAACAAGTTTTGTAATACAGGGATATTACTATGTGCAGATCCAATACTATACTGTTCAAAAGAAAGGGGTGAAAATAGTCGCTTCTAGTAACATCAAGGTGATCACATTACAGACAATGAACGGAACAATTTATTTTTGTAATCTAATATTTGTATACATATTTCAACATATGAATCACACTTTTCTGACATGTTTTTGCAACGGTATATTTTATTTTGCTTTGTGATATATCTAGAACTATCTAAATAAGAGTCAGCTCTTTAAATCTCTATGTTGACAAAATTAATATAATTTAGCAATTAATGTCCGTGACACTAATTATTACTATGCTTACCTGATATGTACCTTTCTGTCTAGTGGGATGTGTCACGAAGATGATTCAATACTGAACCCCAACGGAATATATACTTTAGCATCAAATCTCGTTACAATCATATCTCTCTCCCTCTTTTCAGCCCGCAGAATCAAGCAGAAACTCGTGTCCAAAGATGCAAATAGAGCATTTGGATGGACCAGATCCAACCTTCTGAGCCCAAAACGCTGGGTCTTGTATTCCCTTTCTAGTGTCCAGAAGATTTACTAGGCCGACATCGAAATTCCCAGCTTTATTTATGCTCTTCCTGGCACGTATGTCGTGTGCTTGATGTTCATTTACTGCTGTCAAAAATGACAAATAATGAAATTTTGTATTTCTTACGACCGAAAGATTTCTGCGTCAGTCTAGCTGATGGTTTCGTCATACGTTGTACGTTCGAATATTTGGGCACACTTGTATTTGTATGAGGATGTTAACGCTTTGTACTTTACTTCAGCGAAATGTTGAACAATCTTAGCCAGAAATTTTTTAATTTCATCTTTAAATGTGACTCACAGTTTCACTCTTCTGAAACTGGGATTTCCTTCTGATATCATGGTTTTACAGCTGACCTTCACAGTGACCCACTCAAAATATCTGAGTCATGGGTTACAGATTAATGGCGAGAAAAAACTAATTCATTTCATTATAAGCATTAATTTGATCTTCATTAAACAGCAGTATTGGCTATTTCGTATGCACAATACGAAACTGTTAAATTAAACTTGATTGATGGCAACAGTGTACTCACTTGATGCTATGTTTTGTAAAAATTACCCATTAGCCCTATTGATAGCAAGGGTGTACTCACTTGATGCAATGTTTTGTAAAGATTACCCAGTAATTAATGTATAGAACTACTTTTGTACATTTATTTTACTCGTGTTAATTCCACACGTTTAGAAATTGTACGAACGCATTGTACATCGTGCACACTACACATATGATATGATTGCAACAACCAGTCTTTCAGTTCTGCTCCGCAGTTTTGCATTTTCTACTGAGATTGAAAATTTAAAGGAATAATAAATCCCTGATCTTTTCCAACTATTAATGCTTGTTTAATGAGCTAGAAACCTGTGTATATTAACGATGTTTAAAGAACTTGCAAATTTCATTATTTTCTTATTTGAATGATGGGGTTGATTGACAGTAGACAGTTAGGCCCGATTCTGTATTAAATCTTTTTTAAAAAAATGCTAGATTTGCATTGCTATTTTCACTGCATGAACTTCAGAGCAAGATTATGTTGATTATTTTGTGCACATTCAGAAAACAGAATTGCATGTACTGTAAAATTGTAATTCTGTTATTCAAGATGAAGCTAAGTTAGTGAACTTTGTGCTATTTGGTCTATATTTCCCTATCATACAAATGCTGTCATTTTTATCAGACGTTTGCTACAAACAGTGCTAATTTGTCATACTAGTGATAAAAAGGAATGTCAATCCAAGTAAGTCAAGGACACCTAAATGTATACTAATGTTAGCTGCTTTGTTATTTTTCTTTGGCAAACAATTTTGTAACATAATGTCATGCACTCAACTTTGTTCCAAAATCCACAGATGCAACATTTAAGGACAAACAGATGTTAATATTGTTTTGATTTATTTTCATTTGTAAAGATTATCACATCTAAATTTCAATCATGAAAGCACTAGTTTAAATGTATTCCAACTTTTCTTTGCTTTGTTAGAATTGCAGAGCAAAGAATTTTGTCATGTGATGTCATTCATTCAACGGTAATACGAAATTCCCAGATGCGACCTTTAATGACACATAGGGTTTTAATATTGTTATGATTTACTTTCGGTTGTAAAGATGAAAAAATTTAAATCCCAATTATCTAAATACTCCTTTGGAATACTTATCAAGGATTAATTCCACAGATTGGTATCATTTTGTACCAATGTCTCACGCAATTAGTACCAAGGTATCACGCAAGCATATCTCCTTCAGTACCATACAATGATGAAAACTGAGCTAATCTCACTGCGATTACGAATTTTCTCAAAATAGTAATCCATGCTATTCATAAAACTTATCACAATTATTAATGACACGTCATTGATAAACTCTACTGCTTGAACAGAGACTGAACGGATCAGGTTCACCAAACCCAATCGTCAACGTGTAAACAAGTTGCTGATTTTGTAAATACAAGAATAAGAAAGAATGTGAATCTGCCTTTTCATATTATATCCCATAATTTCATTTTACATGGATAAAAAGTTGAACGAAATTCTGTAGCTTCATTTTATTTAATCCAGATGTGTAAATTTACGTTATTTTTATTTCTCGGTCTTGAGATTTTCATGTTCCCCGTAAGCAATTACAAGGTATGCACAATACGATTTAAAGTCATATGGTCTGTGACTGACGGCAACATTACAGCATCAGAAGTAGTCAGATTATCGCTTTGATGGACACAGATGCAATTGTATATACATGTAGTATAATTCTGCCTCCCCAATCTATAAAAATGGACAGCTTGCGGTTAAGTTTGGAGTTCCCATGGCTATCAAATTACTGAAATATAGTATTGGATTGCTGCTACAGTTTAGCAAGCGAGTAGCCTAGAAAGCAGTCTCATGACATGTGGTTGCTTTCAAAGCAATGCTTGGAGCCATGAAGAGATAAGACAACTCTCCTTCCAGTGCATTAGTGTGTGAATAATTGGATGTTCATAGAGCAATAAAAATTAAAGAACCATTTCTGCTTCAAAATATTAATCCAGGCTTTAGCTCTTTTATTCAAAACAAATTTTCACATGTTGTTTGCCTATGGATCAGCTTGGTTTGGATTTTGATGCTTTCAATGACTGCTATGTTGTGTTATCAATAAGCCATACTGAAATTGAAAGATTTGAACCAAGCCAATAAAACTAAACATTTTATGTGGTGCATGTAAACACTTGAACTATTTGCTTTATATTAAGTGAACTCTGAACCAAAGTTGTTGTGTTGATTTTAAATTGACTGGAATAGGATTACATCGTCAGAGTTTCCCAACATTTTCCACCACATTTTGGATATTTTTACATTCATTTTGGAGTGTCGGGTCAGAGACAATTAGCTACTGAAAAGTTGAATTTCACAGCTACCTGGAGAAAGCCAGATTCGTGAAGCATATAGCATGTGTCAGCAATGTTTTTGCTGGTATTACAAGATTACCGTGTTGATTTGGTCTCTTCTCAATGAATCTCGTTTTCTCCTGGTTGCTGTGACAGGTTTCTGGTCATTGTTCTAGGAATATATAATAAAGTATGGTTCAGTCCTTTTTATAAACATTGTGACTCATGTAATATTTGTAGAATTTTTAAGTACAACAACATTGCAAAGGGTTTTATTGTTGATATTTTTGTGACTATTGGACCTCAGATGTCATGGAGTCAAGTGACTAAACCATGCAAATACCAGGTCATATTTCATCCACACTAATTTTTTCTTGTCTCTTAGTGGATTAAGCACATAATGAATGTTATAGTTTCAATTCTTGAGAAAATAAATCGCCTTCCTATTGATTTCATGCAGGTATGGCCCAATGTAAGGTCATTTTAGTTTGCTAGGTCTGATAGTAAGTGGCTACCCTATGCCATTTCAGTGTGATGGTGAAGAAATCAGCTTTTTGATAGGCAGTTGACTCCGACTTCAAACATTAATATCAAAATGTCTAAAATAAGGCAGGAAGGGTAAGAGGAAGCTTGGACTAGGGATTACACTACTGTATTGATTTGTGATGTTTGTTGCCAGTGCAGCTCCTGTAAAGGTTCTAATTGCATGCATTTCATTTTCTTGCAGCATAATTTTTCTAAATTTATTTAAATGATAAACTACTGCATTGATTATATTGGCTAATTAGCATTTGCACTTGTAAAGTTTGGCCATGCACCAACATTCCCCACTCCACCTCCAAGTAATTACTCTGTCAGATATATTATGTATTGCATGCTGAAAATTGGCATGAAGGCCACAATAACAATTGGAACTGTACCTTCATTTTTCATGGTGTTTTGTACATGTACCAGTAAAATAAAGTTATTTATAGTTAACATGTGATGTTTTTTCAATTCTGTTCATCACAATTATGTACAGGAGTATGCAATATAATTAGTAACATTCTTTCTTTTCACATGTACAAAATGATTATATTTGCATACAAAATCTTTTTGACACATGAAAAATCTATTTCACTGTGGTGAAAATCTTTTCATGGGTGAAATGTTATTCTACATGTGCAGAAACTCATGTAAAGCTTTTTTTAGCCATGTAAAATCCTTACATTTAAAACAGTTCTTACATACATGTAAAATAGTAGTTTACAAATATAAAATATTTTTTCATATATGTGACATTCTTTTAAAAATGTCAAATAGTTTGGCTTTCTTACAAAGGTGGAAAAATTTAATATATGCAGATTAGTAATTCAGATACAATATTTGTTTTCACAATCCGTGAAATAAATGATTTTACTTGTGTAATGAAGATTCATTATGTGAAAAAGAATTTCATGTATGCAAAAGCTCATTCCAGTATGTGAACCTGTGTTATAAAGTCAGTATGATGAAACAAAATAAACACAATCTTAAGATCCATCCTTGTGTTTTTGTAATTGGAATCGTTAGAGAGAAGCGTGTGCTTTGATGAAGACAGGTTACTAAATTTGTTATGGAAATGAGAGAGAGATGTGTCCTACAATCATGCTGGAGTTTCCTACATTTGTGAGAAAAATACTTGCTGCCAATGTTGATGACTGTAGGTTTTGTTTCATGGTGGGAAAGATGGGATATGTCAGATCTTAGACTCCTGAATCACATATAAAAATGCATTGTTCTGCAATCGATGGCTTGAGAAGAAACATTTTAAATTGTAACGATTTGGGAACAATGAATTAAAAATATATACTTACAAAAACAGGTTCAGCTACATCTTGGTTGGGGGGAGGTTGTCTACCTAAAATTATTAGGTGCATAAGAAGGTGAGATTGGGAGAAGCTCTTTTACATTCTGTTTGGACTATCAATAGCAATGTTATAAGTATAGTGAAAATGAAGGACACTGCAAAAAGGTTTACAATTAGCACTGTAAATGGTTGAAAAGAAAGATGTTGCAAATAGTTTTACAAACAGCTCTGTAAATGGCTGTAAAGAATGATAGGAGAGGCCTCTTCCTTTAAGTAACATGTATTAATTTTTTTTTTTAAAAAAACATTAGATGATCCCACCACCACCACCTAGATTAATTCTACCAGACAATATCTCTTAGAGGAACATTTTTGGAGGTTCTCATTGGTGATTTCATAAGATTCACTGATTTTCTTGAATATATTAGCAATGTTTCATGTGTAACCTAACTGATTAATGAAATATCTGGACAGCTTGCAAATTCTTCATGGTACAATTTATATACACTGTCAGTCAAACCTTTATAACAGCCACCTTTACACAGCATTTACCTGTTTACAGTAGCCATTCGTATTCCCCCCCCCCTAATAAATTTCTTTTTAAATGTCCTGAATGTAATGGTCACCTGCCTTTAGTGGTCAGTGACCAGGTATTTCCTAACCAAACTGGTTTCTTCCTGTTGTAATCGTTTACTGGTGCATATCTACAGTGACTGCTCAGTCTCCAAACTAACCTTTTACTTTCTGAGGAAGGCATTGTTTTACATAAAGATCATGAGAATCAATAAATCAATGTGCAGACATTTCTGATCTCTGAATCCATACTCCATGTGTCATTGTGTTAGATTTGTAAGGGAAGATGTTTTCATCATGGGGTAGATGGTCAAAGCAATTCATTTTGTGGAATGGTGCATAAAGAAATGGTATACCTTCAACTATTTGCCTATGAATTACAGCTGTGCCTAAAAAAAGTTTGTTTTTGAGAAGCGTTACAAGTTACATCCCTTTTCATTAGGGCCAGGGGTAATTCATTCATTCAAAATTTGTCTGTATGGGCAGGCAAAGTTTTGGTTCATGGATCACAATGAATTGCCATATATGGCTACTTCTGAATTCCTATTAATCTCAGGTTTGCACCTAAGCTAACTGTTGTTTGATCTTTGCAAGCTGAGTCACTGCCTGATCTAGATATTATTTTTTAGATGTGAACAGCTATTTACAATCATAACTTGTACATGTTGGCCAACCATGAGGCAATCCTCTGTTTTAGTTGTATGTGAGTTGTCAATCAGTAGTGAAATTATTATTTTGCACAAATCAAACTAAGATTAGTATTTATTTTAAAACCAGTGTTGATTTAATTTATTGGATGGATTAAAGTGAGTAGGATACTGTAATCTAGTACAGATCATAAATCTGGAAGAGTACATTTACAGTCAAACCTGTCCTAATGGTCACATGTGTTCAATGGTCACCTGGCCACAAAGGATATTGTAATTCCCCCCCCCCAGCACATTTCCAACATAAATGCTCTATTTTTGCTGGTTGCCTGTCTTCAGTGGTCAGTGGCCAGGTGTTTAACTAAACAAAGGTTTCACCCTACCATAAGCAGTCATTGAAGTGCATCAGCAGGAATTGCTCCATGTATGCAAATTAAACACTTTTGTTTGATGAGCAAGACATTGTTTAGATAAAGGGATACCATGTGAATTGATATTTAAGCATTTCATATCTCAACTGTATTTATTTTACTCCATTTACAATAAAAGATTTTGACATGTCAGCTTCGAAAGCAAGGCACTTTTTATTGTTACTGGGAAGCAATTTATTTACTAGATGGGGAAAAGTAGTTGTCTCAGCAGAAGTGAAAGTGCTTTTTCTGCCAATGTGACAGGTATAGTTATATATTTTCCTGTGAATTAAAGCTGTCTCTGCAAAAAAAGAAAATGTTTGTTTTCAAGAAGAGTTCATCAGGGTCATGCATCATTCAATATTCAAAACATGTCTATGACAGCTTCAGGTAATGGGTCACAGCAAATGGCTATATACTGCTTCTTTTGATTTTCTTTTAATTACAGGTGTCTTGCATAAGCTGAGTATCTTTTAATTTTGGTGTTTTAAGCAACTGACTAATCCAGATATTCTCTTAATAGTGTGTATAGACTAAGATCGGCTATATATTTTCCAGTCAATGTTAATTTCTAGAATTGATTAAAGTGAACAGAATACAGTAAAAATCTTGCCAAAAACATAACTGGAGAGAGAGAACATATACTAGTAACTATGAATTTGTCATACAGTGCACATAAAACAAAAAAGCATAATAATAATAATGATAATACCGACATATTGTATTTGCTCAAGAATGAAGTTTAAAAGGTGAACCTGTGTACAGCATTCACATGTGTGCAATGGCCAGTTTTGCCTGAGTGACTGCTATCAACAGGTTTGACTATTTTATGATTTTGATGAATAGTACAAATAAATCTTCATAATGCAATAAAAATAATAATAATATTTGGTCCATGGTATTTGTTCAAATACTAATTTTAAAAGGTGAATCTTTTAACATGTTTGACTATATATATATTATCTTTCTACCAACCTTTGAACTAGCAGATTTTCCAATAGAAATAATTTTCATTGGAATAAAATATAAAAATGTTTTTAATGTACTCAATAGATATCAATTACATTATAACCAAAATGTATGACAGGCAATTTTGTCACTGGCTTGGCTTGGTGGCAAGTATAACTACTTCTTGAGCAACTGTACCAGATTAAAATGATGCAACATGATTTTTTTTCCTTCAATTTTTTGTTGTCTTGAATTAGAAAAGAGAATTATGTTACTTCCATACAAATATACACAAAACTCTGAAAATAAATGGTACACAGCTGACATTACTATGTGGGATACCAAGAAATCAGCAACTTCAGTCAATTGTATATATTGATAACTAATAAGTTTAAGCAATAAATAAAAACAAGATTTGCTTATTCTGAAGGTGAAAATAATCAATGAAATATGTTCTTCACTTGTTACAAGCTAATATCCTCTGTATTTCAAACAATATTGTTAGAAAATAAGAAACTAATTCTGCCCACTTTTCCCCAGATAGTATTGTTTGTTGTCTAGTATGTGAATAAAATATGTGAGCTAAGCATTAAAGGAACATGTTGAAGAGTTTTGACGCAGATACAAATGGGATAATTATTCAATACATACATGTATGGTACAATTTTTTTTATTCAACATCATAACAGACAATTAAGTTTTTTTAAGTATAATATAAATGTACAATTACATTATCTTGAAACGACATAATTCAATTTTCCAGTGATACCATCATGAAGTCATTCTGAGCATACATACTAAGCTTACAGTCATTAACATAATTATTCACCATTCAAAAAGTCTATGCACACCAAAACCTTTAATAAATGCTTTCCTTTATAATTATCCACCACTATCTACATGTCTGATATTATTTAACATAATCTTATGTCTGCAGTGGTAATCCAAGTGAACTATTATTTCAAGTGTTTATGACATGTAGAATTTTTCTCTTATTTTGTATTCAGGGTATTGAGTTGGCTATTGACATTTGAAGCATGTGTTTTGTTTAATGCAGAATTAAGGTAAATCAAGGAATCACAACATCTGATGAAGTTTATCATTTTGGTCTGAGATATAACTTCAATCTTTTGAATCATACCCCAAAAAAATACTAAAAATAGTTGTCCACTAGAATTGTAAATATGCATGGATTTACTGGTAGCTGATGGCAGATAGAACAGCTTGGCATTTCATCTATTCTCTTCTGAAACAAAGCATCTCCAAAATGAACTTAAAGCATTAGCTCTTTGCTATAACTTCATTGTAACGTTTTAGGGATAATCTTGGCACAATGTTCATTGACAATAATTCCTGGAATAATAGTTTGCAGGCATATGGCATCTTCAAAGTGGAGACATTTTTGGATGACTTGCAGTACTGGCACCTGAAAATAATACAAACAAATAGAGATAAAGATGTTTTTCAACATGGAGGTAAAAGCTAAAAATAATAAAAATAATGCCAAAGCTGAAATACCTTGGACAATCAATCTTACTGAAGGTAGATGAGCAATTATTATCCATTCCAACATGGTGTTTATCAAAAGTTACTGTGATTGATTCCATAACTGTAACAGTACATGCCTAAATCTCATTTATGTCAAGTTAGAGAAGTTTAACTATAAACAAAACAAACATTTTCCCATTTTAATCAGTCAGCATTAAAATACATAAAAGTAAGAGTTTGCAATAACCCATAGCTGATGATGGTTACTCCTTTAAATAGATAACATCAGCCCAACAATTAATATGTAACTGTGCAGCTTGTCAATAGCCTATGTCTTAATACTTTGCCAACTACTCAGTTGCTCGCATACTTTAAACTTTTGCTATAATAACCAGGGACAAATTAACCTGCCAAAAGTACCAGTAATGCAAGTCATTGCTGAAAGTCTGATAATTTGTGTGTGGAAAGATGGAAACTTACCTATATTCCATGTAACATCATTAAAAAAAAGATTTCTAACTGCTTTAAGTAAGAAAAGTTTGTGCAAAAACATCTGGCTGTCTAAATAAAAATTTCAAGGAAACTCAAACTGAATGACTCAATTATTCAAAATTCTGAACCAGAGTTCTTGCAAAATATGTGAAAATTAGTGTAAAAGGAGTTAGTTTTCTTCCACCATTTCATATATAGAGACCATTTTTGTGACTTTCACATCAAGGCAAATATAATAAATTTAACAATTAATTTAATGTGAACTTTGACCCCAGTTCTTTTATTTCTCCCCTCCGGATGTATTATTGGTTACAAGGAAAGCAGGACAGATGAACATAACCTATTATGGCTTACAAGTTCAGATATGAAATTCAGAGATTATATAATTGCATGAACTTTTATAATATTTTGTTCCAAACAGAAATATTTTCAGTTTTAAAATTCATAATTTCTCTTACCATCCTGAGTATCCCAAAAGACCACATTCGCCACAAACATCAACCTCAAAGGCATCACTGGAGATCATCAAGCGTTCCAATAACAGCATACTATCAAGAAACAATAGATTTTTAAAGCACCATGCCAACAGCAAATGCTGCCTATGAGTGAATAAGATACATTTTTTTAAGAACTTGATCAAAATAATCATTAAGAAAAAGCCATTTTTTTTTTAAAAAAGTAGACTTTAAAAGAAAAACATAACATGATACAATAGACACCAGAAATCTGGGGGGCCCTCGAGTGGTCTAAAGC